>PVIW01004079.1:0-144024 GCA_004026585.1 Noctilio leporinus | reverse complement strand
TGACCATAGAGTCCTGGGTTAATTTCTGGGCTCTCTATTCTGTTCCATTGATCTATATGTCTATTCTTATGCCAGTACCAGGCTGTTTTGATGACAGTAGCCTTGTAGTATTGTTTGAAGTCCAGTATTGTGATTCCTCCTACCTTGTTCTTCTTTCTCAAGATTGTGGTGGCTATTCGTGGGCGTTTTTGGCTCCATATAAATTTTTGAAGTATTTTTTCTATTTCTGTGAAGTCTGTCACTGGCATTTTAATTGGGATTGCATTGAATATGTAGATTGCTTTAGGTAGTATGGACATTTTCATTATGTTAATTTTTCCCATCCATGAACATGGTATATGCTTCCATTTATTTGTGTCTTTCTTGATTTCTTTCTTCATTGTTCTGTAGTTTTCTGAGTACAGGTCTTTTACCTCCTTAGTTAAGTTGATTCCTAGGTACTTTATTTTTCTTGTTGCTATGGTAAATGGGATTTGTTTTTTCGCTTCTTTTTCTGTTGTTTCATTATTGGTATACAAAAATGCTTTTGATTTCTGTATATTGACTTTATACCCAGCTATTTTGCTAAATTTGCTAATTAGGTTGAGTAAGTTTTTGGTGGAGCCCATCGGGTTTTGTATGTACACTATCATATCATCTGCAAATAATGAGTTTTATAAATAGCATATTGTTTGGTTATTCTTTGCTGAGTAAATGTATTTGTACATAAGAAAATTGTTTTTGAATTATATGTAATGAAAAATCTTCTTAAAAATACCAATTATTAAGCATTCGAGCAAATTATTAGAGCCAATCCCTGACTCTTCTTGTTTAGAAATTGTAAAGAATTCTTTAGGATTATTTTGCATATATTAAGCATTCAATGTTTACTAAATGAATGAGTGAATGAATAAATTAATGAATAATGAAATGGCAAATGACTTAAACTCACTGGTGGGCCTTTTCATAGCTATGGTTCATTGCTTTCTATTAAAATTTAATACTGTGCCTTTTAAAAATTTATCCAAGTATGTTTTATTTGACTGCCAGATATTCTAATAAATATTATTCTTTAGGCAATGTGTATGTATATATGTATGTGCATGTAATGTGCACATACATATAGATAGGCAGGTAGATATATAGAAATATACATGAGAGAGAAATATTTGAAAAGGGTCTTCAGCTCACATTTGTTTCTGGCCAAATCACTCATACATTTCAAGGCACTAAATTAATAATCTAAAAGTATCCTATTAGAGTGATTATACTTTGGCTAGTATCTGGATAGTATTTTGGCTCCCTATTAGAGCAGAAGGGCCAAGGTGAAGGCTGCTGCTGCTCTGGACAAAAGACGCTTGAAAGTCTGGTTTCAAATCAATGGCACCAGCCAATTTGAAAAGACCCATTCTTACAATAGCTGTTGCCTTCTACAGCCTTGGAAAATTGCCCACTGGAAAGTAATAATGGGAAAGTAAACTAAAGATTTGCCCATTGAAAATGCTGAGTAGGACATTAGAAGTGGACATCAACTATTTTAGGAAATAACTTCATTATTGATTTTTTTTTCAATCTCTTCTCTCCACTATTACTTAGCATTGGGTCCAGTTAATTGAGAGAGGGAGAGGAAAGAGAAAGCAAGGGAGAGAGGAAGGTTGAGAGAGAGATTGATTTCCTCTGGTTATAGAATGAGACAAATACTAATTTTTATGTATGACTTATGGAGCTACCTCACTAGTGTGCATAAACCACCAGTGGTAAAAGATTTTATCTCACTTTCCACATTCAAATGATAATGGCTCCCTGGTCTACAATCTTAAGGATTTTGAAGCTGAATCCAGAGTGCTGTGATCATTACAGTGATGATTTTTTGCCCATCCCAGAGAAAGCCTTTGGGATGGGCCATATCTTGGTATATAGATTTGGGATCATAACACTTTGAATTCCCATCTCAAATGTTCCAGAATCCTGAATCTACCAATCTATATTATAGAAAAATAAAATAAAATAAAACCTTTATCCTCCTCCTAGAAGTGGGATTGTATTTGAAGGAGCATGGGGTGGGATGAGGTACCCACAGAGACTATTTCTGATTGTCAGAAAGAGTCCTGATCTCTTTTTGCCTGTCACTTCATTGGGTAGTTCTTTCACCTTAGATTGCTACTCTGGATGTGATGACTACCAGACCATTAACTTCTAAAATTAACCTTGAGTGCATCACATGACACCAAAGTAATTTAGAACTGGAGGGCAGATTATGAGCTACTGTTTTAATACAAAATACAGCTATCATACTTTTGGTACTTGGTGGTATTCAACAAAATCTCACTAAGCAAATACGTGAATGAATGAGTGATTGAATACTTGGATTATATCAGCAGGGTCTCTCATAGACCTATTTTTGCCTACCAAACATAGACTTCAGTGTACATCTTCATTCCTTCCTTTCCCTACTCATTTTCTCTAGGAAAAACAGAGCCCTGGAAATTTTCTGGGGAAATAAGGCACTCCATGTAGTCATGTGGTATACACTCAGGCCAGACACTCCAGAATCCTGGGCCATTTTCTACACCTCTATTGTGCCCTGCCCCTGACTTCTATTTTGGAATTGTTTTCCAATAGAGTGGAATTCCCAAACAATTTCACTATATTGAAATAACACTTTATGTGTGTGTTTCCACATTGGATTGGGAGATTCTGTTTAATCCTCACATGCTTATTGGTTTTAGAGAGAGGAAGAAGGGAGAGAGAGGGAGAGGGATACAGAGAGAAACATCAATCAGTTTTCCCCTTGCACATGCTTTGACCAGGAATCGAACCCACAACTTTTTAGTGTACAGGGCACACTCAATAGGTGGGCTGGATTTGGAGAATCTTGTGGGCAAGTACCATGTCTTAATCATTTTGCATATTGTTTTGTCTAGTATAGTAGTTAGCTCATAGTAAATGCACAATAAATGTTGGGCTGAAGTGGACATTTATAAATGCATTACCAAGTAGTACTAAAACTGTGCTTATCACAAGATTTTTAAAAAATTTTTTTCAGCTGCAGTTAAAATACAAGATTATATTAGTTTCAGGTATATGACATAGAGATTAAACATTTATATAACTTATGAAGTGATCACCTTGATAATCAGATTTTTTAAAGAAGTGAATAAAAGACCTAGCTTAACTACTTATAGGCACATATTAAAATAGTTAATAAGTGCTTGTAGATTGAATAAATGAAAGAATTAATGAATTTTCCTTAGTGATTCTCATACTTAGGATGTTCAAAAAAATCTTGAGAATAAAATGTTCTAAAAATAAGTTCTCCAGTTTTGGCTGGAATTTGTTTGGGTCTTAGTGCCTCAAATGTCTGGGGATATGAGTTTAATTATTTTCCTTCATTATCAGTATGAATTAAAATAGTTATTCTAAGATGAGATAAGCAAAAAGATATAGTCATGTCTAAGGAGTAGAGCAGAATATTATTATTCCTATTCCAGCCATTAACAACTTAATAATTCAGTCTTTTCTGAATTTCCCTGGAAATTTGTATTTGAGTGAATGCTAAGTCTTCAATCTAGATAAGGGTGAAACAGACCTGTATTAGGTACCTATCTTTTTTGAAGTCCTAGCTTCTTCCTGCCATACAAATAAAGATAATTTATACCTAATAAAAATACAAGTTTTTCTTTGGAATGACACCAAGTTTTGTGTTTTTTTTTAAAAAAGCATTTTCCATCTAAACTTTAAATGAACATTTTTATTAATGACTTTTGTAGTGAATTTTCCAGCTATTTTCCATTCAGTAACTCTCTGCATGGAGTATTAGTGGAACTATTACATAATTTCTTATCTATTTTATAGTCCCATTCATTTTTCTCTAAGAATGCTTTTAAGAGCTTTGAAAATTGACTTCTTGCTTTAAGAATTTCTAAATCTCTTTTCTAATACTTTCTGTAAATGGATGTAATATGTCTCAAAGCATATATTCCATTTGTCTAAAATAGGTAGGTTCTGGTGGCCCAGTGGATAAGGCACCAGCCTGCAAAGCCAAATGTCACTGGTTCGATTCCCCAGCCAGGGCACATAACCAGGTTGCAAGCCAGGTCTCCAGCCAGGTTCATAACTGGAGGCAGGTGAAAGGCAACCATACATTAATGTCTCTCTTCCTCTCTGCCTCTCTCCCTTCCCTCTCTCTAAAAATAATAAATAAAATCTTTAATTTTTTAAAACTAGCTGCTATGCAAATTAAATAGAGATTTGGACCACATGATCTTTAAAAATCCTTTCCTATCTTTTTTGCTTTCATGAATTTAGAAGATGGTAGATAATATAGCAATGGGATCTCATGGATAATTATTCTTATTGTCAATATTGTGTATTTAAAAGTTAAATGCCTGTAAAGAGGCAAGGTATAGAGGGCGGCTGGTTTAAAAGTTGGCTAAATGTTGAACATTAGCAATATGCTGAGATCTTACACTTCTTTAAAATCTGTCTCAATGGTGATTTTCTTGGCTGGGTCTGAAAACATACCCAACATTATCACCCAATCATTTGACTGCTTTTTAACAGATACTGTCTTCTGTGATCTCATCAGTCTTTAGTCACATGCGCTAGTAATGAAGAACCCAAACACTCACCACTATGAATCAGGCAGGCCCAGCTTCTTTCACAGATAAAGAAACTGCTGATGTATTTTGAAATTTTGCACATTTGCCTTTGTTTCTCTCTCCCCTCCAGTCTCAAAATCCTTTTGTTTTATTTCAGGGCCATCTGCCTCATGTTGGCACTATTGGTTCCCCCAATGTCCTAAATGATCATTAAATCAAGTTCATCCCTAAAGACAGCATTAAGAATAATAATGATGGTTTGTTTACTTTATATTTTATTTGACCTCTGCTCATAAAGGGGCACATGACTGTAGAGAGTTCAGGCTCCTTCGCTGTTCCAGATGATGCCTGGCCTCCAGTTTCTCCCCATCCAGTCTGCCCTCTGCATTCCCACTGGCACTCATTTTTAAGGCACAAAATGAAATATACTTCTGTGTTTATAAGGTAAAACCCCAACTGCTTAGTGTGCAAGGCAAGGCCAGCCTGTGTAGTCTCTATCTACCTTTCCAGAATTTCAATTTCTGGCTCATAATAGGGTCTTAGTAAATATTAAGTAGAAGAATAAGGACATGAATGAAGTAATTGCTTGCATAATCTTATTAGTGGTGAGAAAAGATGTCTTGGAAAAAATCAAGTTGAAGTTTACATTCACTTTCATATTGTGGACCTGGTCTGTATTAAATAAAACCTTAACTTTGTCCTCTTCATTAAATTTCTACACCTTGACAACTTAATGTACTCCAACTGCTTTTATTAAAATGAAGATTTGCACCATAAAAATCAAACCACAGAAGTGTACTTTTCATAATCTAATGATGTCTTTTTGAAACCATTAATGATACACTCTGTTCAGCAGAGATGATTAATTTGACTTGTGACAAATTATGAAAGAACAGAATAACCAAGATACAACTAAAATAATAGAAACATTGAACTGTAGGAGATTACCACAGGGTCTTAGAAGTGGATAGAATATATAGTTTTTGAAGAAGAAATGCCCAGACTATTAAAAATAAGATTTCATATGTTGGCTATCTCCTTGTTTCTTTCATTTTTGTACTTAATTATATTGATTCACTTAAGGGTTTATTGTTACTGTTGTTATTTAACTTTTAATGACCCTGCAACTTCAATAAGCTTTTGTTTTGAGCACTTGTTTTTTATATTTGGTTTCTATAAGGTTAAAACACAGCTCCTTCAGTCCCATCTCCAGAGTTTTACACCCAGTAGAACAGAGTGGAGCTCATGAATTTCCATCTCTAACAAGCTTCCAGGGAATGCCCACTGGGGGCAACTAGAGCAAGGAGTGGTCTTTCAGTAACATTGCTGTCTAGTCTCCTTCACATTTTTAGCAAAGTTCACCTCCGTAAAACAGCTTTCATTTAATTCATGTATTTCATGAAATTGAACACTAATGGGAAGGGGGAATGGTAGTTGTCTTGGAGAAAAGAATACTTCGGGAGAATATGTTCACTGACATCTGATATTGTAAGAATTGCCATATGGAAGTGACCCTCCCCCTTTTTCCCATTAAAAAAAATTAAATATTGTGCTAATCATGTTGTATTATAATTATCTCTTCACTCAAGTCTCAGACTATGAGCCCTGAAGATCTAGGAAAATACCTTATCCCCCTTTCTAATCAGGGCCTAATACCTAGTACTGATCATTGAAATCATGAGAGATTAAAATATTTGAGGAACAATGCATCCTATCATTGGCAATTGACAGCAAAAAAATTTATTCTTTTACTGTGAAACTTTGTTTCTAAACCAAATAGGGCTTACCCTGCCCAGGTTGCTCAATTGATTATAGAGTATTGTCCCATACACCAGAAAGTTTCAGGTTCGATTCCTAGTCAGGGCACATACCTAGGTTGCATGTTCCATCCCTGGTTGATATTTCTCTCTGTTTCTCTCTCTCTGTCTCTCTCTCTCTGTCTCTGTCTCTGTCTCTCTCTCTCTCTCTCTCTCTCTCTCTCTCTCTCTGTCTCTCTCTCTCTCTCTCAACTTAATAAACATATCCTCAAGTGAGGATTAAAATGAAGTTTAAACCCACTAGAGCCCAAGACAACTTTCTAAACCACATGGAGAATTCCTTCTACCCAGGTTACAGCAGCCTAGATCCTAGGACTAAAGCAAGTCACAAGACCTCCTCTAACCCTCCAACTCTCTCCCCCAAGTCTCACATTGTCCCACTAGTGTCACAGAAACATCGATCCAGACAATGAGTGGAGGAGAAGGTGACAGGAAGTAGAAAATCATAATTTGGTTCTTAAAGATGCTCAATACAGGTTTTCTGACATTTAAGGCCAGCAAATCTCATTAGCTGCAAAGAAAGAAGCAAATTCAAAAAGAAAGATGAGCATCAGAAACAAGAGAAGTATATAGTCACTTGGAAATAAAAGGGAGGATCCTAGGCGAAAGAATCCACAACCTTACCTAGAACTATAATTCTGTGAAAAATCTTGCTCTGACCAACTTTAGACTACACTTTTTCTCAGAAGTGAGGAGAGGTGAATGGGGAAGAATAAAAGAGAAGTCTTGAACGTGCTTTCCTTAAGGAATAACATTCTCCTACTTGATGTCTTATTTTATAAACCCCAGGGTCTTAGTAGTTCAGATCATGAAATTTATAACCAAGTTGTGTGTTTGCAGAGCCATGTTTATTAATTGGGAAAAGGGAGATGACAACAAAAACATGACAAAACTTCATACTTGCCACTGTCTTAGTTCATGTGTTCTTGGGTCTAGAATCTTGTCCAACTTAATTAAGAGAAATCCTCCATCAAGATAGTAATTGCTTCCCCTACTCTGGCAAAAAAAAAATGTTGCCTACCTAGTTAGGTCATCCCCTCTCTAAGAGGCTGATACCTGAAAGATTCTCATTTTGTGAGCTGCGTACTTCATGGATTACTTGGGTGTTGCATTCTTAGACCATGTGCTGGCTCTTCTCTAAGAATTTCTCTTCTCTTAGAAAGATCACTGTTCCCTCCCTTTCCTCCTTTATTGACTCCTTCCTCATCTTCAGATTGCAAGCTCAATTGTCAGTTCCTCATGAGAGCTTTTCATGACTTTATGATGAAGCCAGCTCTCCCTATTATATGTTCTCATAGTAATAGCCACTCCATCTCCACCTGTGGCACTTACTACAGTTACAGTTTTATATCTAATTGCAAAATTCTTTGATTCAAGTTTGTCCTCTCCAGCTGACCACCAGTTCAATCAGGGTAAGAACATACTGTCATTGTTAGTCCCTGGTGTGTGAAGTAAAATCTAACACATGATAAGCACACAGGTCATGAGTATGCCGTTCAGTGAGTTATCATAGACTTACTTCAGTTGTTGCATATTCTTGTTAACTTTTGGTATTGTTGGTTTTTTAAATTTTAGCCATTCTAGTGGGGGTGTACTTTCAATTTGTATTCCCTGGATTATTAATGATGTTGGCACTTTTTCAACTCATTAGTCTTAAGGGTTTAAATCACTCTTTTGTAAAATTGACTGATTAAGTTTCATGCCCATTTTTGTATTATTTTCTCTTTTTCTGATTTGTCAAGATTTCAGATTTTTGAATCAGGTCTTTTTTTGGTTATATGTTCTGCAAATATTTTTCCCAGTGTGTAGATAACAGTTAAGTTTTATGTTTTATTTTACTTTTTTAATATTATTGACTATATTCCCTATGCTGTACTTTCATCCATGCAACTGTTTTGTAACTACCGATTTGTATTTCTTGTTCCCTTCATCTTTTTCACCTGGTCCTCCAAGCTCCCTCCCCTCTGGCAACCATCAGCCTGTTCTCTGATTCTGTGAGTCTGTTTCTGGTTGTTGTTTTTTTTTTTTTTTTTTTTATTGTACTTTAATTACAAATATACATGAAATCATATGGTATTTGTTTTTTTCTGTCTTAGTTCACTTAGCATAATGCCTTCTAAGTCCATCTATGCTGTCACAAATAGTAAGATTTCTTTCCTTTTTTATGGTCAATTACCACTGGAAGAAGGAATAATTTTTCATCTTTGCAGCAAGGCTCCTACCATTTGGCCTTTCTTCAGCCTCATCAAGTACCCACCTACCTGAAAATCCAGACTTCAGCCCTCTTCTTTCCTATCTTATCTGTCCTAAAAGCCGCATGAGGACAGAACATGACTGTTTTTTAAGATTTTTATTAATCATTTTGATCAAGTAGTTGGCCATATCTTCTTTTGTTTCCCAAAACTCTTTTTCTATTAATCTAGTCAACAAATATATATTAAACACTTATTTTGTTGCCACTTACTATACACCCCACAGAGAACACTACAGTCAGGCTTCTCCCTTCATAGGAAAGACAGGCAATAAGCAAGAATCAGATATACTGTGGTCAGTGCAGGAGGATGATGAACATAACCAGCTGGGAGAGGTAGGTAGGACTGGATGTCCAGGAAGCCCTCTCTATACAACTGATGTTTGAGCTGAGACCTGGAGCATGAGAACAAGCTAGACTTTTAAATTTTATTTTAATTTTTTTTCATCTTACAGATGTTCATTTCTAATAAAGTAAATACCAATCTTTAGCATCCCAAATAAATAAAAAGCTCTTTGGAGTTGCTTTTCTTCCCATCATAAAGGGCATTGAAGACCATGGAATTAGAAAAGCTGCTATGGTTTATCCCCAGCGGTGACTGCTCCATTTCTTGCTCTGATCCCATGAGGCACCTTGGTGATCCCTCTGTGATGGGATTACAAACAGCCCCTATTCATGGCCCTGGCTGGTCTGAGGACTTTGTCCTTGGTGGCCCAGGAAGCTGATTTGTGGTGACCTGCTGGGGTTGGATTTGTTAGCTTGTTGTATGTGTTCTTTTTTTTTTTTTTTCCATTTTGTTTTTCTCAGAATTTGTACTGCTTTTTTCTCATCTTTTTTATAATTACCCTTTTTATTTTTCTTATCTGTTTTTATTTTATTTTGCTTTTTTTTCTCTTTGTTTTTGTTTTTGTTTTTGTTTTTATTTTTAAGTCACTATGTCTAATGACTTTGCATCTTTCTCTGCCAACAAGGAGCACCATATTAGTGGTTACGAGCATCTGAACAGCACTGGCAAGAGATCCTTTGCCAAGATGAGGTTGGCCCACCACATGCTGACCGAGACAAGGTGGCTGTGATAGTCATGTGTTGGTGGGGCTCTTCTAGAGGTTTCTAAGAAGTCCATTGTCTTACGGTCTTAAATCACCCAAATATGTCAGTTATTTGAGGTGATTGCAACCCAGGAAAAATTGTTTCTCTTTATGGAGCATGTAAGCAAAGGGACTTATTTATTATCTGAAGGACCACAGCCACATGACTAAAAAGGAGGCTCAAACCATATCTGGCAGCTGGTTATCAGTGGTATTGCCACCAAAGGGGCATTGTCCACAGTGACTTAAAGCCAAAGGATGTACTTATCAGTGGTGAGCTGAATGTCAAACTTGCAGACTAAATTTAGCCTCAGCAGTAAATTTACTCCCCATAAACTGAGCACATCTCATGATACCCTCTCCTATGTCATCCCAGAGGTCTTGCAACACCAAACATATGCTGGTTTCAAGGGTGGATGTATGGAGCCTGGGGGTAGTTCTCCACAGGGTGGTGATGGGCACCAGGGGCAACCTTGAATCACTAAAGCAGCAGATACTTCCTCATGCCATACTTTACATCTTTAGAATATCAAAAACTTTTAAAAATATTAATGACCCTCAACCCTAGCAGAACAACCCTGGAAGATAAAATGGAGCCTTGGCTTAGCATGGGACAGGAGGAGGACTTGGGACTTTCAGCTATCCACCCTGAGGCAATGTGGAGCCCCGGGTAATAGAAATAATGAGGAGTCTGGGACTTTAGCAGCACGACATGCAGCAGTCAGTAGCAGGAAGAAAATATGTACATTCAAAAACCTCTGATGCTCCACTTCACATTCTCTCAGCCATATTTCACTTGGCATTGCTGCTAGGACCAGCTAGCTTTGTGCCTATGCAGGAACTTTTAACCTTTTTCACCTCATGACACACATAAGCTAATTATCAATCTGACAAAAAAAATTAGGTATAGTTTCAATTCATTCACACCAGATGGCTATTGTTGTGTTGGCTGTCATCATTTTTTAAAATATGACAATCTAAGTGAAAAAAGGTCAGTGCCTCTGACTAAATTTTAGTCAGGTATTGCATGCTTTAAAAATCTTTGTGGCACTCCAGTTGAAAATTGCTGTGCTAGTGGAATGTGCAGCAACTCACTATGTATGTTTGGAATCTTGCCCTGGGATCACACATACGAAGAGAAAGTATGACAGAGGTAACATATGAGGGGCAACTACTGACCAATAGTTGGCAGGATCTAATGGATAAAAGCTGCTCACCCATGTCCCCTCCAAAGGCTCAGCAGCATGAAGTTCCAGTCTCCTGTCTCAGTGGCCAAGTCAACACTGCACCTTTGCATTGGCCTGCCCTTCTCCTCTGCATTCTCCCTGCGTTCCTGTCCATGGTTGCAAAATCTAAAGTTTGTGCTACCTGGCCATTTACAAAAAGTTTGCTGACCCTGTTCTAGGGATTATGATATACATCACTAATTTATTAATGTCTCATGTAAGTCAAGATTTTATCACATTCTGAGAAAAGACCTTACAACAGTTGAACTTCATTTAGCTGCCTCATGACTAATTTCTATTTTTAAATACACAAAATATTTTAGTATTTTTATATTCATTTAGGTTTACCAACATTTTTTACCATTTCACTTCCTTTTGTTCATTCCTCCTAGTCAGCTTTCTATCTTGGATCATTTTTTTTTTACATAAAGAATATTCTTTAATATTCTCATTAGTGTAGAATTCCTGATCACAAATTCTCTCAATTTTTGTTTGAAAATGTCTGTATTTACTTTAATTTAGAAAAGTATTTTTACTGGTTATAGAAACCTAGGTTGACAGTTATTTTGTATTGATATTATAAAGATATCATTTGTTTTCTGATTATCATTGTTTCTTTTAAAAAATTGAACTACATATCATTTCTGTTCCACTAAAGACAATCTTTTATTTTTGGCTACTTTAAAGATTTGGAGGGGGCTGTCAAGATTTTCAACAGTTTTACAATAACATGCTTAGATTTGAGTTTTCTGTCTTCTTGGTTTTTATTATATTTATTTATTTATTTTAAAGATTTTATTCATTATTTTCAAAGAGGAGGGCAGGGAGGGAGGAAGAAAAGGAAAGAAGCATCAGTATATGGTTGCCTTTCACCTGCCTCCAGCTACAGACCTGGCTGGAGACCTGGCTTGCAACCTGGTTATGTGCCCTGGCTGGGAATTGAACCAGCGACTTTTGGGTTCACAGGCCAGCACCTTATCCACTGAGCCACCAGCCAGGGCTCTCTTCTTGGTTTTTATATTGCTTCTTGAGTTTGAAAATTTCTTAGCTGCTATATTTTCAAATACTGAGTCTTCATTTTCTTGATTGTTCTAGAACTTTTCAACTATTGTCTCATATGTCTCTTTTGCTCTTTTGTGTACTTTTCCTGCCCCTTCTTCCTCCTTGCTTCATTCTGGATATTTTCTTCCAACTTTTAGTTCACCTATTCTCTTTTCATATATGCCTAATTGGCTGTTAAACATATTTAATCACCTTATATATGGAGGATTTGGGATGATTCTAAATGAGATTTAGTCCTAGGATGGCTGGTTCACATACACTTGGATGGTGTAGCCCTTCAGGATTCTAACCAAAAGCATGGGGTGGAGCAGCAGTAGTAGTTTCTAGAGCTTTTCCTCCTTGATACGCTTCATAGTCTGTTGAAAACTTTGCCCAGATATTATCTCAATGTAAAATGATAATAAAGTCTGATTATCTATCCTTTTTTATTTTTATTTTATTTTTATTTCTAATCTGGCTTCTATTATAATGGTAAATGATGGGTCGAAGAAATCATTTATTTTATATTTTTCCTTTAGGCAGAATAAGCAAGCAAATTTTGACTAAGTATTAGAAAGAAATTCCCAATTATTAGAGTCATCCAGTAATGGAAGGGACTCTCTCTTAAGAAGCAAGTACCCATCACAAAAACTGTTCACAAGAAATTCAACGTCCGAACTTAAAAAATCACGTGTGAAGAGATTTTGGAAATTACAGGTTTGGCATTCATTTGAATTAGATAATCTGCAGGTTCTTTCCATCTCTTAGTTTCTGTGATTCTGGTTTTTGTGCCAATTGTCATCTTCTTACTCTCTTTTTTACTACTTTTCTTCCTGGTGTTTGACAGTGAATCATAGAGTCTAGGCCTTCTAACACGTCTTCATAAAAAATAGGACAGTCTAAAATGCTGACAGTTAAAAACGGGAGTATTAAAGTAAGCTCACTTTGTGGTCTGACATAGTGAATATGTCTTTGCTTATCAAAGGCAATCACAGGTTCTTTTTAACAGAGTAATCACTCAGGGACTTTAACAAAATGGATAGAGGAAGATTGACTTGACTATATAATGACAGGAAAAAAAGAGACTGATTTAGTTGAGTCACTGGGAGGAACAATATCAGTAATTGGGAAGTTTACTTCCATGTAGACAAAAGCAATAGTTCATTTTCTTCTCACTTATTTAACCTTCAATCATTCAATCAGCAAATATATTTTAAGAACATAGGCTAAGAAGGATCCAGTCTGTTGAAATTTCCTAACATTTCATAAGTGAATTTCATGAAAACTTTATAGGGTTTTTACATCTTTTGAGAGAGAATGATGTCTGCTGCTACTTTGCATTTTAGGGAAAAGCAAACCATTTACATACTTCTTCCTTTAAAATGGCATACTGTTGAAAAAATGGGAGGGCCTAATGAGTGGATGTATATGGCAGTTACGAGGCAACCGAAGACCATGCTTATAGCTATGGTCAGTCTGCTGAGCAATCAGCTGGTTTACTCCTTGCTGTCAGGGCAGTCTAGTCTGTTCTGCATTTTAATTTTTTTTTATTCCTAGCTAATTATTATTTAATTTATGCCAAGATAGCATGTTAATCACAATTATAAAATTAAATAACTGACGATTCACTTCAAAGTCATCTTTATCAGGCCCAAAGTTACATTTATTAATCAAATGTTTTAAGATATTTCACCCAAATTTTGTGTAAACCTACAACTTTCTAAAAGGTCTATTAATTTAAAAAATAAATAAACAAAATGCAATTTTTATTCAAAGTGTACAAAATCTTAAATTTCAAGCTATTTCTAGTATTTCCACAGTCAAGAGCGAAAGGAAAAATATAGTGATGATTATATATATATGTCTGTGACTTCACTGTATTGCGTAGAAAGAAGTACTTACATTGCAATCTGTTTAAATGAAAACTGCAAAATTTCAAAATGTAGGAAGTTTTTATCTACATTCGATACTAAGCAAGTAGGTCAGGTTTTTTCCATATTTCAATATAATGTCATTTTAATTCATTTGTCAAAAATTATCTTCCTTGCCCTGGCATGTATGGAAGGCAGCTAATCAATGTTAAGTTTCTCTCTCATATTGATGTCTCTCTCTCTCTCTTTCTTTCTCTCTCTCTCTCTCTCTCTCCCTCCCTCTCTCTCTCTCTCTCTCTCCCTCTCTCTCTCCCCCTCCCTCCCTCTCCCTTCTCTTCCTCCTTCCCTTAAAAAAAGCAACGAAAAACTATACTTGAGTGAGGATTTTAAAAAAATGCCTTCTTTGGCCCTCGCTGGTGGCTCAGTGGATAAGGTGCTGGCCTGTGAAACCAAAAGTCGCTGGTTCAATTCCCAGCCAGGGCACATAAGCAGGTTGCAAGCCAGGTCTCCAGCCAGGTCTGTAGCTGAAGGCAGGTGAAAGGCAACCATACATTGATGTCTCTCTCCCTCTCTGCCTCTCTCCCTTCCCTCTTCTCTAAAAATAATAAATAAAATCTTAAAAATATATATCTTTGTATGTTTATTTAAAGAAATTTTAAAAGGATGTCATCTTTTATATTGGGTAAAGCTGACTATTGCCAAAGATTTTATTAACTATTAATTTTATAATATACTTGATAAAAGTTCTAACTTCTGATACCTATATTACTATACTATGTATCACACGAAAATTACCAAGTAATTTTAAGATTTCTTAAAATTAAGATTTCTTTAATTGTTAAGATTTCTCAAAAGCTACTTAGAAGTTTTCTTAAAAATTGGGAAATACTAAGCTACTGAGGTGGGGTGGTGGCCTCCCATTATTTTACATTTAGAAAACAGAGGTTCAGAGAGATTGCATCACTTGCCAAGGACAAATGATAATAAATGACAGATTATAGATACAAATTTATGCTTTTAATCATATATGCTAGCATGTGCCTATGCATATACCATGCAAGCAGGAATTGGGCACAGAGGAGTCTGAATGGTATTCCAAAGGCAGAAGCCATGGACAATGGTGAGGGCTCAAAGAGATTGAAGTTTTGTAAGTAAGGATTGGAAGTGATACTACGGCTTCTAGCTGAGAGATTTAGGAAGGTAGTGTTGCTACCATAAAAATAAACAAATAAACATACAAACAAGATGGGAATTTTGTTTACATAAAAACATGCTGAGGTTGATATTGGCCTTGCTGAGTCACAGATAACATGAAGACTTACAGGTAGACTGTCATATGGCCTATTTGACAGTATAAGACTTAAGTACTGTTGAAGGCCAGTGCTGAAATGTACATTTAAATTTCATTAACAAAGGGCAGTGGTTGAGTGGAAGAGTGGAAGAGCACTGAAAGGATAAGAAGAAAATTAGAATCTGAAGAGGTGGGAAAAAAATCATCTAAACCTCACTTGTGGGCTGGAGAAGGAAAAAAATATATAATTGAAGGAAAAAATGAAACAAAATATAAAAACAAGTTAAAGGAGAACTAGGGCAGCCTAGAATCATGAAAACAGATAAGGGCACCTGAAATCAAGTTTGTGCTCTGTATTTTACATACAATATCTTATTTACTCAGGGGGGTAAGTTTGTGTATCTCTGTTGACAGTTGAAAACATGGAGATTTAGTAAAGTTAAGCCATTTGGTGCTTTGTAATAATGGAAAGAACACAGGCCCTGGTCCAGAGAAATTTAATTTGAAATATCAACTTTGACATTACTGACCATGTGGCTTCAGACATGTGCTTAATTTCTCAGATCCTCAGTTTACTCATTTGTAAAATGGAGGTAATATTTACCTTGTAAAGTGTTGTGAAGTTTAGTAATAACATAGGAAATAACAGCATTGGGCTCAGCCTATAGTAGATACCGTTAAAAGGGAAGCAAACACTAATAGTGACAGCAGTAATTGTTATTGTAAACAACATCTGTGGCCCTAAAAGTCATTGCCCCTCTAAAATTTGGTCACACATACTTTTGGCAATGTTTGACCTATCTTGTTCTTAATTCAACCAGGACATATGAGCATAACAAGAAGTTCCTGAAATAAGTAGGGTCATTGCGTATGGCTGTATGGCTCTGCCATTTACATGGACTGTAATGGCAATGACACCTCCTGACCTTGTGTAGAGTGGTTGCCCTGGAAATATGCTGGCAAAAAATGTAGAGGGCAAAATATATGGCACAGAAAATATAGGCCACAGAAACAAAGAGATGCAATTTGCATTGGTTGGTATGTTGAATGCCTGTCTACTTGTTTAATGCTCTCCACAGATCTGCACTCCTGACTTGGTGGTATTCCTGGCTTGTGCCAATCAGAGGCTCAAAGAAAGATTACAGAAACGCGCAGAGCAACAGGGGCGCCCTGATGACAATTTGAAAGCTACCCAAAGGAGACTAATGAACTTCAAGCAGAATGCTGCTCCGTTGGTTAAATTCTTCCAGGAAAAGGGGCTCATCATGACAGTAAGTGAGCTATAGTTTTACGTGTCTGGTCAAAGAACAACCTTTCAGATTTCTCTAGTCCTTGTGGTTTAGAAATCCTTATATTAAAAAAAAGTGGCTTTTTGCCCTGGCTGGTATGGCTTAGTGGATTGCGGCCAGCCTGTGAACACAAGGTTTGTTGATTCAATTCCCAGGCAGGGCACATAACCAGGTTGCAAGCCAGGTCTCCAGCCAAGTCCCCAGCTGGAGGCAGGCGAAAGGCAACCATACATTGATATCTCTCTCCCTTTCTTCCTCCCTCCCCTCTTTTTTCTCTCTCCCTTTAAAAAAAAAAAAAAAAAAAAAAAAAAAGGCTTTTCTTGGGTTCAGATTCAATGAAAAAAATTGGTAATTTTGACCTTATTTGCCTTTATTAAGCCATATTTTAAAAATACTTTCATGATAGTTGAATTGATTCCCCCCCAAAAAAAGATAGCTTTTAACCTTAGCTTAAATTCCATAGCCCCCAAATAAAAAAGGATTTTTAAATGATTATTTGAATTATTTTCAGCAATACTCACCCAGCTTCTCAACTTTTCTGTCTTTGGAATCTAATAAAATTGATAGACTTAAAAATACATAGTTGACATAATATTATGTTAGATTTAAATTGTAAGTTAGGCTTTATTATAACATGTAATATAAAGAAATGAGATTCTGATGGCATAGAAAATGTTTTCCAAGGGTTTGTTTTTCTACGAAAAAGTGATACTATCTCAAAATGGAAGGTATTGATGTTTCTACTCCATTGATACAATGCAAATATTAATATTTTCATTATTGTTTATTTTATGGCTAATGATACTCAAAGCCAATGAAAGATGAGGCTGAATCATTGTATACAATGATTATATCATTGTATATATCATTACAGTATTATATCATTACATATTGATATAATATCATAATGATATAATATATCATTACAGTATTATATCATTACTATAATATAGAATGGTAAAGATGAAGAGTCAGCTAACTTATTATACCCATAACATCAGGAATTCAAATTTTAAAACATAGAAGAGATAAGAGGATTCCAATCCAAAGAAGGCATTTTACAGAGGAAGCCACAAAAATTGGGGTAACTCCATGGCAGCTGGGTGGTGGGAGACCTCAGTAGAACTCTCCCCTCAGCCCTCGGATTCTTCCTTGTCTACTGGGGTCACAACCCCCATAGAGGATCTGATTAAAGTGACCATGCCCATCTTAATAAGATACATGTAAAATGTTTTTCACAAATTTTAGGTAAATCTACTGAAGCTCATCCGCAGAGCTCTGTGGCCTAACAATTACTGGGTTAAAAATATCTTCATTAGACTAAAGTGTCCTTAAATCTGAGACAGTCATGACATTTGAATAATAATCTGTTTGCAGTCCTTTTTAGCACTATGAAGAAATATTTATTAGGATTTGCTCCTGAAGTCAGAGTTGTCATGGCAGAGAATTGTAAATCTGATCTGAAAATAATTCACAATGCCAGAGTTTATTTTATGGTCTAAAAAGAGACATTGAATAATATGAAAGATTTCAGAAAATGAGGGTGGATGTTCTGTAGCTATTTTTTGCTGGGGTTACTGCTTGTTTCTCTTGCAAATTACCAGCACTGACTTCTGCATGAAAAAAAGAAATTGACCCCCACAGACCAAACCTCAAAGGCAAGACGCAGAGACAGAGCTTTAATTGATGTTTGCAATGTCTAAAGGTATTACCGAAGCATCTCTGATTACTCCCTGCTTGTAGTGTTCATCATCACAAGCAGAGCAGATTTCCCCAATGAATGCAGAGTGGGGACTGTTAATTCACTAATATTTTGCATGGAGGTGAAATGCCATTGCCTCTAATTGAGGGAGTCAATAACAATGTGGATGCCAGCCTGCAACCTCGTTGCTAACGCCAAATGAGCTTTAGAACAAACGTTTCTATTTACTGGAGCATACTTGCCTTGGAAAGTCACCTTTCAAAAGGTGGTGAGTACAAATGCAGGCTAAGCGCTAAAGAATATAATTTGAAATTTAGCCTGACAAAGGAGCAAGGGCTGTCCCTGAACCTCATGTCCTCCTTCAGAACCTGACTTACCGTTCTCTTTTGGAATTAAATGTGTTGGGTAGCATTTCTACTTTTAAAGATGAGCTAACAAGTAAAAATTATTAATCACCAGCATATTAAGATTTTAATAAATAGATCACATAGATATTTCCTTTTATCGCTAGGTTTTTGTTCTTTTTTCTTCTACCCACCCTTCCTAATTTACTCATTCATTAAATATTTATTGAGACATTCTGCTAGGTGCTGGGTTTGCAAAGTTCAGTAAGTGAAAGGTAGGAATCATTGTTTTAGTCACTGGAGTATTCCAAGAACCTAGAACAGTACTGTCTGGTACGTAGTGCATTCACACTAAATGAACAGAGTTTATAGTCTACAGGGAAAGTGATATTAAACAATGAGTCGTTAAATGTTGCAAAGGAGTGGAGAGTACCCTGATATCAAACACCTTGTTAGGGATTGTAATTCCCCACAATGAATAGACGAGACCTTCTCCCCACCTGCAAGTAGGCTTAAGTATTTTATCCTTGTTTGGGGATCTTAAGGACCACAGAGAGCACATCCCTTCCCTCTTTAGTCCAGTTGAGAAACTTCATCTTGGTGCTCCTCTTCTTCTAGGGCTTTGGAATCTGAAATCTCTTACTTGGAATTTTAGCCCCATGCCATTGAATAAATTCATGATGCTCTAGGACTTGGTTATTATCTCTAAACTGGAGATGTTGTTGTACAGGTGAAATGAGAGAATGCATGTAATACAGCAGAACATGGCAATGCAGAGGTCCTGCTTAAAATGCACCATGCAGCCACATTGCCTGGTTCAGGGTCCAGCTGTCCCACCTGTCATCCATGTGACCTTCTACAGATTGCTTATCTTTGCTGTGACTCAGATGGCTGACGTGTACAATGAATATAATTGTCAATACTACCTCAGTGTAATTTGTGAGGAGTAAATGGATGTCAAATACTTAGAACAATGCCTGGAACATTGTGAGGGCAATTTAAATGACAGTTATTATTTTATAATTTTTTAAAAATTCTTCCTCTCTCTTTCACCCCCTCTCTAATGCCTGTCTTTTGGAACTTGTACTTATCACTAACAATTCTGTGCTCTTTGAAGGTACTGTGTTACCTTTTCTTCAATAGGTTATTGAAGGAATCCAAATAAAGAATTTAGATTTTAAAAACTTCATTCCAGCCCTGGCCAGTGTTGCTCTCTTGGCTAGAGTGTAGTCCCATAAGATGAAAATTTTAGCATTTCATTCCTGGTCAGGGCACATGCATGGGCTGCAGCTTCCATCTTCAGTTGAGGCACATACAAAAGGGAACTGATCAATGTTTCTCTCTCACATAGATGTTTCTCTCCCCGCAACTCTCTCTCCCACCCTTTCCTTCTCTCTAAAATCAATAAGCATATCCTCAGGTGGTGTTTTTTTTTAAAAAAAGAATTTCATGCCAAATTCATTTTTCCTTTAAAAAGTGTCTGTTAACCAGTTATAGCATTGTGCCAGTGTGTCCTTTAGCTTCTATGTCACCCATGTAATCAAGCTATATAATGGCTGTCTAAATAATGAGTTTGAACTGTAACAAATGTCAACTCACTCTTCTTTCTTTTTTCCTTCATCATTTGCTGTATCTTCTGGGAGATTTGACTAAAGAACAAACCCAGTATGACTTAAAAGAAAACCTAATCAAAATAACTGAGGGAAACATGCTGTTGCCTGAATACTGTACCTTACTGATATGGTTTCCATCATGTGCATTCCTTTATTTTCATTCTTTTATTATACATTTTTTCTATACAGTCACCTGTGCAGGTATGAATTAAATGTAGGAAATCAGAAGCTAGTACTTTAGGGACTTTCATAGATTCTTTTCAGACAAGTTTATATATTGCTTTTTAAATTACCATAAGGTTGGGTGCAATTGCTCATTGTGTCTTTTACAGCATTATGCTCCTAATTAAGTATTAGGATACTGTGAGTTCCCAAAATTTGGTATACATTTTTCTTCAAAATTTGAGTATAACTGGGACCAGAAAAGCTGCTAATTTAGTCTTTTTTTTTTTAATTTTATTGTTGTATTACATCCATCCCCTTTTTGCTCCCCTCTGTCCCCCTCCTCACTAATTTAGTCTTAATGAATAAGCTGTGTCTTATGACATTTTGGAGCACTTGGACTTCATGAAACTGTGTAACCATTGAACAATAACTCCCTTTCATAAATTTTTCAAAGCCTCTATAATATGTATTTTAATGACAATTTTTATCTTTACTTTTTTTATGGTTGTTTTTTTTTTTTTTTAAGATTTTATTTGTTATTTTTAGAGAGAGGGGAAGGTAGAAAGACAGAGAGGGAGAGAGACATCAGTGTATGGTTGCCATTCACCTTCCTCCAGCTATAGACCTGACTGGAGACCTGGCTTGCAACCTGGTTGTGTGTCCTGACTGGGAATCGAACCAGTGACCTTTGGGTATACAGGTTGGCGCCTTATCCACTGTGCCACCAGCCAGGGCCCTATCTTTACTTTTAAAGCTATAAAAATAACATCTTTGTTTTCATTATCTTCGCTCAGTTGGACCCTCTTTTGTTAAGAAACAGCAATAGTTGAGATAGGGCAAGACTTTGTAAGTTTGATGAACTTAAAAATAAAATAAAATAAAATAAAATACCTAGCCTGACTGGTGGCACAGTGGATAAAGCACTGGCCTGCCAACCCAAAAGTTGCTGGTTCAATTCCCCAGTCAGGGCACATACATAATCAGGTTGCAAGCCAGGTCTCCAGCCAGGTCTGTAGCTGGAAGCAGGTGAAAGGCAACTATACATTGATGTCTTTCTCCCTCTCTGCCTCTCTCTCTTCCCCTCTCTCTAAAAATAATAAATAAAATCTTAGAATAAATAAATAATACCTATAGTTTTTTTTAAAAAGTGCTTTCTTTTTAATGTCTTAAAAATAATGGAGTAAGAGGTAATGTTTATGTTATGTAATGTTATGTTGCCATTGGGTACTCTATTCAGTTGGGAAAACATGCAACTTGCTAGGAAAATGGTTGCACAAATGTATGCATTGAACAAATACCACTTAATATGGGTGCTAATCAGTGAAAGTCCGAATTTAACTTTAGGCTATGAAGAAAGCAGTCATTTTTCTTCTGGGCTTTTAACAAGAGAAGCATATCTTGAAATGAGAAGTAAGCTGTAGTTATACATAAGATGTATGAAGAGGCCTACTAATTAATATCCAGATTAACTGACTGGACCTCTTCAGCCAGGAGAAATGTTAAAATAAGGATTACCTGTTCATCAACATCAGTTTTTCTGGGAAAGTGGCTGAGGGACTAAGTCTAAACTATCTTGGCATATAGCAAGGCCACGTAGACTAGTGATTCTTTAATGCTTAATAGAGCAAGAAAAGAAAAAACGTAATGAAGCTAAGATGAAGGTGGCTGTTTTTCGTTCAGACTTTAGTTTTTAGAACAGTTTTGGGCTCACAGCAAGATTGAAAGGAAGATACAGAGATTGCCATGTACTTCCCACCCACACATTTGCAGAGCCTCCCCCAATAAAAACATCCCTCACCAGGGTGATGTATTTCTTACAATTGATGAATCTACATTAACATTATAATTACCCAAAATCCATAGTTTATCTTAGGCTTTAGGTTCATTTGTGGTGTTGTATCTTGTGGTTTGGAGGGATGTGTCCATCATCATAATATCATACAGAGTATTTTCAGTGCCCTAAAAATCACTTGTGCTCCACCTATTCCTACCTCCCCATCTTTCCCCATACTCTTCCCCTGACCCCTGGGCAACCACTGAGCTCTTTATTATCATCATAATTTTGCCTTTTCCAGAATATCATGAAGTTGGACTCTTATAGTATGTTGTCTTTTCAGATTGGCTTCTTTTGCTTTCTTCAAATTTGGAGGTGTCCCCATTATGTATTTCAAATTTGCTACCAGAACTACATAATTCCTATTCCACCAGACTCTGAGCCAGAGGGAAAATAAACAAGACTAGTAAAATTTAATTTTAGACAGAACTACTGAATAGTTGTTAATTAACATCAAGCTTTATAGAAATCAACACTAACAATTAAAATATCTCTAAATTCCCAATGCACAGTCATTGGTTAATTAACCCTACCTCTACCAGCATCACTGCACAGAGTGGTGAAAAAGAAACAGTGTAAACCCTCAGCAGACTGAAAACAACTCAACATAAGAAACGCAATGAAAACACTTGCTAACAGTTGACCCAAATGAACCCTTTCTTCTCAAATTACTAGGAGGCAAATTCTGTTATTGCTTCGCAGTCATTACCAAATTGATGAATTTGTACTATGTAACACTGAAGCTGTATTTCCTCTAAGTAGCATCACTACTCATAGCCTGTTTAAACATCCAGTGTCATGTAAGCAAAAGCCCCCACTAATTCCTAGTTGGTAGATTTAGTAACTAAGAGAATAGTCAAGAAGGAGTTTTCAAAGGTTAATAAATTAGAGAAGTCTGTGGATGCACTCTGGAAGGTACATACTTGGGTGACAATGGTGTGTATGTGAGCCTGGATGTGAGACTCTCCGAAATGCCTTTCAGTTGCCCAAAGCATTTTTTAAGTATATTTTATTGATTATGCTGTTACAGTTGTCCCAATTCCAAAGTATTTTTATGCTAAGTAAACAGTACCTTTTGGCATGAAACCTGAGTGATAGACCCTCTTTGTGAAGAGCCCAGAAGTAATGTTTAAAATACCCATTTTTTAAAAAGGTTTTATTCACTATTTTTAGAGAGAAGGTCAGGGAGGGAGGAAGAAAGGGAAGGAAGCATCAGTGTATAGTTGCCTTTCACCTGCCTCCAGCTGGGGACATGGCTGGAGACCTGGGTATGCGCCCTGACTGGGAATTCAACCAGCAACCTTTGGGTTTGCAGGCCAGAGCCCCTCCACTGAGCCACCAGCCAGGGCCAAAAATATCCATTTTTTGACATGAATAAGAACAGCTCATAAGGCATTACATTGTCTGGGCAACAAGCATTTACCATTCCTACTACATATAGAGCTGGCAAGGTGGCCCTGCCCTAGAGGAAGGACTGTTGCCTATTGTAGGAGGGTAACATCTCTGTGGATTAGTCAGTTAAATTATTCATTTAATTTACGTAGTCACCGATCTTTGTAATCCTTGTTTAAATATATCCAAAACTAAACTGAAAAGCGAATCTGAATACGTCCATGAACTGTCATTGCTGTGGGCTCTAAAAATTAAAATATTCTGATACAAGTTTCATTCCCTGATCTTTTATGTAGAAAGAAAAATAAAAGCACTGAAAGATAAAACCATTTGCCGCACAGAATGGCAACCCACACATAGCAAAGTTAGCCCCACAGTTCTGGGGCAGGTTATGCTGGATCCTCAACAGCCTCAAAACAACAGGGAGACTAAGCAGATACTGCGTTCAGAGCTAATTCTGGTGTTCTGTCTCCATCTCAGCAACAAGCAAGCACCCTGATTGACAACTTTTCCATCCCCAAAGCTCACTCAGTGTCAGCTCTGTTCACAGTAGGTGGGCAGAGAGCAAACCAAATGATCCACCAGCGCATCTGCTTCCCAAGTGGGACATTGATGCTGATGAGAGGCCAACCCCATTGTCAGGGCCTGAGGGTAAGGGCTCTCCCACCACTGCGTTGCTGTCATTGTGATGCTTCATGCAGGTGTGCACAGGGAAAATGATGAGGAACAGAGAGAAGAAAGGTTATTTCCCCCCCGAAATATGTTTCTGTTGGTTCTATTATCATACACACATGAAATAGAGTCCTAAAAAGCCCCATGGACAACTTTTTAATCATTGTAAGTATAAAACAGGGTTCTCACATAATAACCATGAATTAAATGATGTGGATAAAAACCAGATAATATTCAAGTAAACACATTTAGAAGATTCACATTAGGAAAATTCCAAGAATTGTTTTGACATGTCTAAGAATATTTTAGTTAAGGCCTGTACTATTTCTATGAGACTGGCTTTCACAACAGCTTGTCTTTATTTGTAATTTTCTTAAAGAAATAAACATTAGTAGATACTTGTCAGCTGAATGTCATGTCATGCTGACAGCTTCCTGATAAACTTTTGTTTCAACTCTACAGTTTCTGACAAGAAAATACACACACACACACACACATACACACACACATGCAGCTGGCCACTTCTACAGGAGACACTATGATCACAACAATAATTTTGACAGTGGTGTCAACAAATATTTCACACTTCCAGAATTAGATCTAGTTAACTTTAATATTATAATAAGACTTTTAGGGAACATGAGCAAGAAAATAATATTTTTGGTAAAGTTCTTGGACTAAATATTTTTCATGCTTCAGACCAAACTAACCAGAATTGGTCATCATCTTCAAAGAGAGAAGGCACTATAGTAAAATTAAATGAAAAAAAAAAAAAAAGGAAGAAGACAAAAGAAAAGAAAAAGAATAGGCCTGTGAGATTTGCCTTGCCAATCAGGGGAATACAAGAAAATACTAGGAATAGATGGTGTCTTCAAGGATAATAACTAACAATTTCTGAGTTAATATATGCATGGTACATTGAAAGCGCTCTGCGGTGGGTCTTTAATCCTCACTAAATCTCCAGGTACTAACATCATGTCCATTCTGTAAATGAGAAAATTAAAGCACATGGAAGAGGACCTTGTCCAGGGTCTTACAAGAGCTTTGCAGCCTCAGCCCAGCCCCAGGTTGCTGACCCCAGAGGCAACACTCGTGATTGCTTGTAGTCCCTTCATTAAGACATGACACTTGTGCACTCTGGATCTTGTAGAGAAAGCTCATTACTGTTTTCTACAGGCATTTATTGTCTGATGAGCACCTCTCTTCAGCTGTAGTCTCTTCATTTTTGTTTCTCAGGAAAGAATAAATGAGGAAATTCATTCTACTTGTGTATTACATGGAGAGGTTTTTAAAGGGTAATTTTATTAAGTTACAAGTCTAAAATAATTAAGATAGATCCTGAAATTGATTAATCTGAGCACTTTGGTACAAGAAGGAAACCTAACCACAAATGGCCAATTATGGGGCCTTGCATATATATATATATATATATATATATATATATTTTTAGCTGCACTACCCATCATATCCTCATCTTGCTCAGCCCTGCAAATCAAATGAAAAACCATGACTGCCCCTCTTCGATAGGCAAAGCCCTCTCCTTTGAGTCTTACGGTCCTCTTCCCCATTATGATCCATTCAATTTGATCAGAGGCCTATTGCACATCAGACAATAGCACTTTCCCATGTGCAACAGACCATGTCAGGTACTGTAAGGAATATGAAGATGGTGTGGAGACAGGTCTGGCTTCATAGTAGTTGTGTGTAGTCAATGAGAGAAACAATACCTCAAATTCAGCAGAGTAGGTGCAACACACAGAGGTGTAGCAGGTCAGGCAGAGTCAGGGGCAAAGGAGCAACCCCCCTCCCTCTGGAAAGACTAGGAAAGAAAGGCTTTACTGGAGACATTGGCCCTTGAGAGGCAGGAAAGAGTTGGAATGCAGAAATGGGAAGGAAGGGTGTTACAAGCAGATGTAAGACATGCAGGTTATATGACAGTGGCAAGGTTGAGAAAGGAGAGGGAAAGTGTGTAGGGATCAAACTGGGGAAGGCACTGAAGTGCTAGGCCAAGGAGGAAGGGTTCTGTGGGTGTGGTGAGCTTTCAAGCTCTGAGTCTCTGAGCAAGGAAATGACATTACTAGAAATATTAAGCCGGTGGCCATGTGTGAAACCCTGAATGGAAGAAGCAGCTAGAAAAAGTTTGACAAGGGTCTAAGCTGTCATGGTGACTATGCGACACAAGGTTTGCTTCTGCAAGGGGGAGGCTTTACAATCATTAGAATCAACTGCAAACGTGGGAGACACTGAAAAAGAACTTTGAGGGAAATAGCACTCATAAATCACCTGCAGATGACATGTAACATAAAATTTTCCAATTTAACCATTTTGATTTCCCACTTAGACAGCATTCATGGCAGAGTTGAAAGGAAAAGGGATAGAAAAGAAAACTATAGTAAGGACTGTGGTTAGCTAAAGCACTGCAAAGTGACAGTGGAATCTAAGCAAAGAGATAACTGAGGAATCACTATTCTTTTTTACAAATGCTTCAAAATAACTCATCAAGTGAATAACTTAATGAATTAAGTAAAAAGTTATAGATATATCTGGAACAGTTATTTTCATGGCAGACAGATCTACATGTCTTGTAGGTATAGGGACATAGCTCTGTTAAGCAGTTAAACAGTAATCAGTTTTCAAAAATAAAGGACAAGCCAGGTCTCCAGCCAGGTCTGTAGCTGGAGGCAGGTGAAAGGCAACCATATATTGATGTTTTTCTCCTTCTCTGCCTCTCTCCCTTCCCCTCTCTCTAAAAATAATAAATGAAATCTTAAAAAAAATAAAAAATAAAATAAAATAAAAGACAGCCCTGGCCAATGTGGCTCAGTTGGTTGGAGCATCTTCCTATAAACTGAAAAGTTGAAGGTTTGATTCCTGATCAGGACACATACTTGGGTTGTGGGCTCTGTCCCTGGTCAGGGTGCATGCAGGAGGCAATTCATTGATATTTCTCACACCAATGTCTGTCTGTCTGTCTCTCCCCCCCTTCCACTTTCTCCCTCTGTCTAACAGCAATGTTAAAAAATGCCCTCAGAAGAGGATAAAAAATAACTAAAATTAAAAAAATAAAAGATGTATCCATTAAAGATACATTTGACTATAAGCAGAATAGCTGAATGTCTTTGGCTTAAACACATTTGACCTGTGTAAAATGAGTGAAGACGGGTGATCCAGAGTTGGTACAGTGACCTATTGGTGTCATCAAGGACTTGTACACCTTCTGTCTTTCTGCTCCACCCTGTTTAATGTGCTTCCTCCTAGTAACAGAATGGCTGTTGCTGCTCAAATCCATAGTCTAAATAAGACAAAGGGGCAAAGGGCTGGGCAGCTCCATCTATCATCCTTCATTAGGCAAGCAAGAGCTTTTATGAACCCCTTCCCAATTTAATTGAATCACACGTAGGTGTCATTGGTCAAAACTGGGTCAGAGGTTTTTCCTTGCCTTCAAGGAAGACCAAGAAATGAATTATTTAGCTTCCCAGCCTCTAATGTAGAGGGAAGCAAAGGAAAAATGAGTTAGAATAAATGTGGAGCAAACCAACCTGCAATGACCACTACAAGGTTAAAAAAAAAAATTATTTTTGTTTTCTCGGTTTAAAAAGATATAGAAATATACATTTGCTAGTAATTCCATCAAAAATGGATAAAGTAAAAAAAAAAAAAGAAATCTCTGTTTAATCATAACAGCTACTTTTCAAGTAAAAACTTTTAATTCAGTATTCCAGGATCTTTATCCACTTTACATTTAATGCTCACAACTGTCTTTAAAGTTTAATGAAAGAAAGAGGCTGAGAAGTTCAAGAGCATACCATAGATGCCAGAGGCAGAAAAGGAGGAAGCTGAGGTTTGAAAGTAGGTTCTGTCTCACGGAGCCTACTCAGTTACTAACAAGGAATTGAGCCAGACTTATATCCAAAGCAAAGACCTAACCCTCCTCCCCCAAAAAAGTGAGAAAAGGTATTGATGATGACACATTGTGAAATGCCTGATGTTGGTGGTGGAGAAATCTAATTCTAGGGGAAATGAACTCCCATACTACATCAAGTGCTAAGCCAGCTGCTTTACAAACTTTATCTCTTTAAATCACCCAACCCTATAAGATGGGTAGTATTAAAATTATTTAGAGCCTTTTATGTGCCAGATGTTTCACCTAAATCATCGCACTTCAGGTAGGGACAAGGGCTTGTTCTCCTTTCTCGGACAAATCCTAAACTGCACAACCTGTCTCTTGTGTCCCGCATTCCATGTCTCACTCTGACTTGACTCTTCCTTCTCTGGTCTGCCCTGCTTTACCCTTCAGATTCAGCATGTGCTGTGGTCTCCTCTGCTGTAACTTGCTACCCTCATTTATCATCCTGCCTCTCCCCCAGCCAACTTCTGGAAGGTTCTCACCCAGGCACAGCCCCAAGCAAGGATGGTACCACTTAGTTTTCCCTGACCTAGCAGGTGGGACATAGATCAATAGTCCCTGCTTGAAGGAGCCCATGTGGAGAGGGAGGAGAGGAGAAAAATAAGTGGTCTCAGTGCCTCTACCATACTATGATAAAAGGATGGACGTAGGGCTACAAGATGGAGTAAACTGCATCAGCCTTCTCCATGGTAATTCTCGTGTGATGGGCTGAACTCAAAACACTCTGGGACAGCCTGTCAAGGCTATTCCACGCAATCAGAGAAGTAATCAGGTATTTGCAATTGCTGAGTCATAGTCATTACCAAGTCAGGATTGGAAATGGGAATAGGTGGACAGAAATGACTGAATTGGGTTAAAAAGCCAGGGAAGGAGCAGGGAAATAAAAGAAATTTTGTTGCAATGTTCTAATTCCTTGTTGAGTCCCCATCCCTAATTTAGTGATTTACTTAGCACAGTATAAAATAACCTTTTTTAAATATGCTCGTTTGCCCTGGCTGGGTAGTTCGGTTGATTGGAGCATCATCCCATAAACTGAAAAGATTGTGAGTTCGATCCCATGTTGAGGCACAAGCTAAGTTGTGGATTCAATCCTCGGTCAGGGTGCATATAGCAGGTAACCAATCGATGTTTCTCTCTCATCGTGATGTTTCTTTCCCTCTCTCTCTCAAAAAATCAATAAATATACCCTTGGGTGTATATATACATCAAATTTTAGGCAATTGTTTAGAGATTTCTAGCTAACACGGGGTGTGCAGATATTAATGAAGACAGTATCTGGCTTTCAGATCTCCTAGATTAAGTAACAAAACAACCTTGAGTTAAAAGGCTTTTTATAGAAAAGGAGCCTGATGTGTGCAAGTTGCAGCATGACCTTGGCTGTTGTCTTCAATAACTAATTTAGCCCAGACTGTGCAGTCAGAACAGTACTGGATACGGAGAGGGCTTAAAAATATTTGTTGAATTAATGCATTAATTAATGAGCTGGACTGAATGAAGCAGTTCTAGTAAATTGAGAGCCAGTAAGACCTTGTTGAGACTTCATTTATTTGGGGTGGGTAGGCAGCTTTTCGGTAGTGTTTTAAACTCAATTTTTCAAAAATTCAGGCTTTCCCCTGTGCTTTGGCCTCTAACCACTCCGATTCACAGGTTATTAGACGGCATCAGCAATGAGAGATTTCTCAGAAATTACCAGTGTTGTTTCCAACAATTTCTACAATTGCTGTCAAATTCAAGATCAAGGGAAAAAAAGAAAACAGATTTTGGGGAGTAAATAATCTTGTTTTTACTTTAAAATATAATCTGAAAATATTGAGATTGGTGTGCAATGTGAGGTATTATTTTTCTCCTGTCCTGAAACTTGTTTAAAAATCTGAATACAGACATCACCATCACTTGATATACTTATATAATTGATAACATTTATATGTAGCTTTTCTATCAATACTGTAGAGTGCATATGTTTATGACAACTTAGCCCCTAGAGAAGTCGGAAAAGATAGTATCCCTTATAATTTGGATTCAGAGGTGAAGTGCAGAATGACAAATGGATGCAGCAGTAATTTCTAACCAAAATTCCGGCAGAATTTGCAACTAAAATTCTCTTGGCTTTCTTAGCAATGTTGGATAACCGTGGCTTACTTCTGACTGCCTATTTATTTCAATTCAACTTGAATTCCTAAAACACTGAAATTTGGTATTAAAAATATCAATTCATTAATTTTCTAAAATTCCATGGGTAAGCAATTCCATAATGACACTGTTCTTTTCCATAGCCTGTGAAATATTGCTTCTTTAAAATTGGAACAGAAGAGAGGCAGCATAGGGAACTTCAGTTGGCTCAGATTTTCTTCTATTACTGCATTTGCTTCAGCTAAGGGCTATCGGCCAAGTTTTTCCCTCTTCCTACTGCTCTGCCTGGGCCTGGCTGGGTTGTCATACTTGAGATGGCTTCCTCTGGGAAACCACCTTGATAGGAACAGATGCCCCACCTGTGAGCTCCCTTATCACCCCCTATTGATCCCTATCATGGAAGTTATTACCCTGTTTTTTTAATTCTGCTTCTTTATGATTCCAACATCTTTCTGCCATAATCTGTCTTTATAATTTCACTGGCTGCTTTATTTTTAAGTGTTTTATTGATTATGCTGTTGCAGTTGTCCCAATTTTGCCCTCTCAACCTGATACCCAAAATTCCCTCCAGCAGTCCCTCCCCTTAGTTCATGTCCATGGGTCATGCACATCATAAATTCTTTGGCCACTCCATTTGCTATACTGTTGCTAATATCCCCCTGTCTATTTTGTACCTACCAATTTATACTTCTTAATCCCTGTACTTTTCTCCTTCCTCCTCCCAGCTGATAACCTTCCAAATGATCTCCATATCTGTGATTCTATTTCTGTTCTGCTTGTTTGCTTAATTTGTTTTTTTAAGATTCAATTGTTGATAGTTGGAATTTATTGACATTTTAATGTTCATAGTTTTTATCTTTTTTCCCTTAAGTAAGCTCCTTGAACATTTCATGTAATAATGACTTGGTGATGATGAACTCCTTTAGCTTCACCTTGTCTGGTAAGCACCTTATCTGCTCTTCCATTCTAACTGTTAGCTTTGCTAGGTAGAGTAATGTTAGTTCTAGGTCCTTGCTCTTCGTCACTTTAAATACTTCTTGCCAATCCCCTTTTTCTAGCAAAGTTTCTTTTGAGAAGTTAGTGATAGTCTTATAGGAACCCCATTGTAGGTAACTCTCTTCTTTTCTCTTGCTGTTTTTAAGATTCTCTCTTTAACTTTAACCTTTGGCATTTTAATTATGATGTGTCTTGGTGTGGTCCTCTTTGGTTCCAGTTTGTTTGGGATTCTGTGTCCTTCCTAGACTTGTAGGTCTATTTCCTTCACTAAATTAGAGAAATTTTCTTCCATTATTTTTTTCAAACAAGTTTTTGATTTCCTGCTCTTCCTCTTCTCCTTCCAGCACCCCTATGATTCAAATGTTAGTCTCAGGGGCTCCTTAGCCTATCCTCATTTTTTAAATTCTTTTTTTCTTCTCGCTGTTCTGATTGAATATTTTCTTATTCCTTATGTTCCAAATCATTGATTTGATTCTTGGTTTCATCGCCTCCACTGTTGATGTAATCTGTATTTCTGCCTGAGTCTTTTTTATGTTGTTTAAGTACCCGATGAATTCCTTGAGCATCCTAATAACCAGTGTTTTGAACTCTGCATCTGGTAGATTGCTTATCTCCATTTTATTTAGTTCTTATTCTGGAGTTTTGTTCTGTTCTTTCATTTGGACCTTCTTTCTTTGTCTCTTCATTTTGGCAGCTTTCCTGTGTTTGTTTCTATGTATTATGTAGAGCTACTTTGACTCCCTGTCTTAATAGTGTGGCCTATTGTAGAATAGTGCACCCCTAAGTTGGATGAGGCACAGCCTTAGGTAGTAAGTAACCACGGTGAGGCAACCTGTGTGAACCAGGTTGATGGAGTCTCTGATACAGTGTCACTGCTCTGTGGCTCTATGTGGGAAAGGGCTTAGAAGGGGGACAATGCTGCTGACTGGCTTCTGGAGTTTGTCTAGGAGGAAGCTGTCCCCCAGCACTTGCCCTGCTGCCAGATACTTCAGTTTCTCCCTGTGTGCCACTGGTGCCTATCCAACTGCTATCCCAGTGCTGAAACCCAGAGGGAGTGAATCTTCATATGTCCTACATTGGTCATGCACCCTTTGAGAGGAGACTCCCTAGAATCCTGCAGTTTCTTCTGCTGCCCCAAACCTCACTGATTTTTAAAACCAGAGCTTATAGGGACTTATCTTCCTGGCACTTGAACCCTGGGCTGGTGGTCTGGTTTGGGGTTGAGATCTCTTGCTCCCATAGTATCACTCTCAATTTTTATCCACCACAAGTCGGTGTGGGACTGCTCATTCTGCACCTCCATTCTTCTCCATGTGTCTTAGCATTTCTGCCTCTCCTTCCCGTCTGGATGAATGTGGCTTCTTTAATTCCTTGGTTGTCGGACTTCCATACAGCTCAACTATCTGATGATTCTGGATGATACCTGTTTTGTAGTCTAACAGTATTTTTGCTGTGGTTGTGCAAGGAGGTGAGCTGTGTTTACCTATGTCTCCATCTTAATCAGAAGTCAGGAAAATAAACCACTTTCTTTATAATTTTATCATTGTCTTTAGTATTTTGTTTCCAGTACCTGCCATAAATTTCCAGCACAGCCCATAAACTCACCAATATGTATTTACTAAATGAAGGTACCATATTAATGGGTTATTAATTATGTGATGACCAGCATTAAATATATGCACTTAAATGTAATATTTATGGGATAGGAGGGAGCAAAAACAAAACCAAAATAGACTTTTCAGCTTGAAAACCTTTTGTCACATCTTCTCTGCAATGAATTCAAGGTAACAACTGTTAAGAATTCTAGTTTTTACATTGCCATAAACATGTGTTATTTCCCTTTTAAGCATTAGTTCTCTTGGTTCAAAATTTAAGTCTTAAATTTCACATATGATTTTGTTTGTATTTGTTTCACAATCTCATAAGGTAAATTATAATTTTTCAAATAATGCAGATTTCAGAGAAAAATTCGCTATTTGCTAAAGTAAAAGTGATGATTTTTTGTTTGTTTTGAACTCTAGATTTAATTAAATGAGGACAAAATGCTATTGCCAGAAGACAAAGCTACAATTATGTGCTTTAAACAATGGTCAAATTGTAGTATTCAGGTATTAAATAAAAAACATTAATTAAAAGATTCGTATGATATTGCTACAGGTCTTTAGATTTATAAAGTGCCAAATAAATGCAATTTGAATTTTAAAATGCTTAATAATGAGACAATAGCTAACAGTCAATGTCCACTTTCTATGTTCGTGGCACTGTACCATGTTCCAGGTTTGGAGTTTTTTTTTGGATTGTTTTTTGTTTTTTTTTTTAATTTTAATTTTATTATTATGTTGACTGATTTTACCATTGTATCCCAAACTCTTAGAACACTGCCTGGCACATAGTAGATGCTAAATAAATATTTATTGACCAAAAACTAGATTTCAGCCAACACCCTAATCACATCCTGGATTTGGAGTCACAAAGAAAAGAACTAAGAAAAAAATGAACATGCCAGACAAATGAACCGTTTATCACAGGGGAAAAACAGGGTCAGTGATTTTAAAACTCAGAGGTCAGAGGAAAATTTATTATGGTTCTAGGCCATTAACCAGCTCTTGACCTTGACAAGTTACTATTTACTGAAACTCTCCAGGCCTCAGTTATAACATCTGAAAACGGAATCTCATAATATCTACAAAAGTAATTAAAGCATTCAACCCAGTGCCAAGCACAAAGAAAGCACTAATCAGACATGGCTGTTGTTATGATGATGATGATGATGGTATTGCCCCTTTACTAGTGCTATGGCAACCACAAGTGCTATGTTGCTTTCCCCGCTTAATTCTTTTATTCAACTGGATTTCTGACAAGGGAGGAATTTCTATATTCCAGTGGCATTTCTTGAGTCTGAGGAAGGTGGCTACTGTAGCTCCTCTGAAATGATGAACTGAGAAAGTTGAACACAGTTTAACAGTCTCAAAGAAGTGTTAGCAAACCTGTCACCGCCTATAAAAGCCCTTCAGAAGCTATTTTAAGATTCTTGGTATTAATTTCACTCTTCTCTTTTCTTCTTTCAATTTTGCTTTCATTCTTCTTGGTTGATTTTATTCTTTCTCTCTCTTTAAGGATGTTCTCGGTAGATACTCACAACATTGAGTGGTCTGCCAGTTCCATGTTCGTGTCACTTAAAATCCCTGTGCTCAATTTCTAATATATTCAAAGGAATCCCATGCTAGGGAAGTGCTGCAAGGGCCTCAATGATAAGTAGACATTAAGTAAAACATAGTATTGTATGGTGGGCCAAAGCCCAGCTTTGATGTCACAAAGACCAAGGTTTGAATCCTGGCAAGTTTTTCAACCTCCGAGCTGAAATGTATCCTCATCTATAAAATGGGGATGGAGTTAACTGATTTGCAAGCTCTGTTAGAAATAATCTGAATAAGTTACTCAGATTACCTGATTGGTTAACTAAATACTTGTAATTATTAGTGAAATCTATAGTGCCAGCCACAAAACACATAGAAAGAAGTCTAACCAAAATATATTCTAAATAATAATAATGTTTAATAGCTTACATTTTTTGAGCACTTCACTGCACTAAACAACAGCATACAGATATGTTTTAGGAAGATGACATGCCAGGGGAGGTGGGGAGGGTGTGATAGAATCTCCTCTATCACATGCTCAATCACATCTAAGCTATATCTATTCAAAGTAAGGGGTTCCATGGGAAAGCTGAAATCCAATTCTGAAACCTACTCATTACTTTTTAAAATGACTAAATCGGGAGACAATGCCAACAGCTAGTTATTTTAATGGAGACATTTTTCAGAAGAAATGTCAACCACAAAGCTGTCTTGGCAGATGCATACCGTGTTATTTTCTATCATTTCACTTTTCAACATTGGCAAGCAGAGCAGCCTGAAGGATGAGCAGCTTTCAAGTTTCTATCAAGAAGAGAGAAAATGGAGTCCTATTTACTTGTGTGTTAAATTCTTTTTATGTAAAAATCTTATGCTGCCCTTTTAAAACAGGTAGTATTTATGGGAAATTTGTGTGTATGTGTGTACCCATGCATGGGTGGGTGTTGGGGATGAAGAATGTAGATGATTGTAAGGAGAAAATAAAAAATTGTAACTTATTCTGCAACCAAGAAATACCACTGTTAACATTTTGGGTTGTTTCCATACAGTGTTTTTCTATGGTACTTTGACAGTATGGCTGCTGAAATCATGTTGTATTCTGCTTTAAAATTTTTTAACTTAAAATTATATCATGTAGCATGTTTGGAAGACATTAGTTGGGCAATATATTTAGCCTCTCAAAGCCTCAATAATAATGTCCTAGTGTTTCTATCAAGTTAGAAAAAAATGTGAACGTCCTTTGTAAGTCACTTACAGAGTGCACAAATGAAATTATTATTTATTCTGATCCACATAACTTGAGGAGTAGAAAGCTGATATTTATCACACATCTACAGAGCACACTATAGATCATGAGGGGAATCCAGAAAAGACAGAGATTTTACAGTCTGGTGAAGGTAAAACATAAAAGACATCAAGAAAAGCAGAGGGTTAAGCTCTTCTTTTGGCTGAAAGTGTAAAACTTTGCCTTAGTCATTTTTCAAAGTCCTCGGGTCTTGAGTTCCTTCTGTACATGACTCTTTCAATTTTAAAATTAATTATGCTTTAGGGAATTATTTTTTCTTACCTGAAACACAATTATAATTTTACCCACAATAATGTAATTTGCCAGTTGAATGATAGATTTCCAGCCCTCATTAAAAAGAGAGCGAGAGAGAGAGAAGAGCCTATTTTTGTACACTCAGATTGTTTATAATGATTGGTTTAAATTAAAACTAGTATTTTTATGGAGAAAAAAACCCTTGGATTAAAAAAAAAGGTAAAAGAAAAAAAGAATTATAAAATGAGAAAATGCCTTAATATTTTGTTATAGCAAAAAAGTAAAACTTTTGCCACAGCATATAAGTAGTATTTTTGTATAATTATTACATTGCTATGGAAAATGTATGTTTTCTTTATGTCTGGAAGGTGGAATTATGAATGGTTTTATTGTTTTTCATCTTATCTACAAGTTTTTCTACTATAGCATGTTGTGTTGGTAATCTAAAAAAATAGAAATTATTTTTAAAAACTGTATCCCTTGAAAATCAAAAATAACAGTAAGCCTGCCAGTTCAAATAAATGAGAAGTGGGAAAATTCAGCTAAATCAACAACGCACAGCAATGTGATATTATCTGCAGAAACCAATGAAATGTTTTTCATTAGGGAAAAGAACATGCTAAGCTCATTTGAACTCTGTAAAGCTTCTTCCCACATTTTCATTACCTTTACTTCACCTTACTTATTTAGTTTCATGGTATGACAGACACCTGTTAAGTTCAGTGGCAATGTTTTTATCTACCTCCATGAAGTCTACTGGGAATTAATGCTATCAAAAGTTGCCCAAAGCTAAATAACTTACAGCCAGGAATTGAGTTAACAAACCAAAGGATGGCTCCTAGGTTAGCTGAGGTTTGGGAAGAAATTGGTAATGGAACCAAATAAAGAATTTTGTAAGATTTAGAAGAAAATGCAAAAATAGCATATGAAAAAGGATAAATGAAACAGCACAAAGGAGAAAGAAATGGATTTTCTTAGAGCTCAGCTCAAAGAAGTCATGAGGTTGTCAGTTTATTAATTCATTAAGTATGGATTATTGGTGGTGAATAAATTGTAACTGAATAATATTGCCTAAGGAGCAACAGTTTAGGCTGGTAGAGGAAGATGAGGCAATGAGAGGAAGAGAAAGTGGTCAAAGATATGGGAATAAAGGAGAGAGGAGTTGGCTGTCCAAATTTGCTTCTGTGAGAAGTCAAGTGAAATAAAGGCTGAAAAAAACATGCCTGTCCATTTTAACCATTGGAAGGTAGGTAGTGAACTTTATCATTCATTGCTCCTTTGGTAGGTTGCTAGAGAGAGAGATACCAGACTGGAGTAGACAAAGGACTAAACGGGAGATGAGAAATTTAACGTGAATGGGTTGAAATATGTTGAAAGCTCAAAACATTTGACTGTGCAGGAAAGAATAAAGCTAAAGCCGTAGTTAGAGGGGAAGGTAGATTTGAGGAAGGAGTTTTTTGGTCTGTTTGGGTGTTGGTTAGTTTTAGTTTTATATCACATTGTTTTTGTTTCAGGAAAGGGAGATACCAGTGGGCTTCACTGCTGGTAAAAGGATACAGTTGAAAGGAAGAGGCTCTGTGAAGTACGCTTATCTGACGATTTAGAGAAACATTTTACTTACTAGATTATCGGTTTATTATAAAGGGATATAACACAGGAAGAGCCAGAAGGAACAGATGCAGAAGAAGAGGTGTAAATGGCAAGGGGCCCCCATGCCCTCCCCTGGCGCACTGTTCTCCCTGAATCTCCACGAACCTCCACATGCTCACCAACCCAGAGGCTCTTAACACTCTCCTTCTGGATTTTTATGCAGGCTTCTATAGATAGGTATAGTTGATTGAAGCATTGATGATTAAACTCATTATTCAGCCCTTCTCTCCTACCTGGAGGTTGGAGGCTGAAAATTCCAACCCTGTAATTGCGTGGTGGGTTCTTCTGACAAGAAGGTGCCATCCTGAGATGTGGTCCAAAAATCTCTCTGAACATAACAAAAAGCTGTCTTTATCATTCTCAGCACATAGGAAATTCCAAGTGTTGTAGGAGTTCCAGTCTGGAAACAGGGACGGAGACCACATATATATTTCTTATTATAAGTCTCAATATCACAGCTGCCATTACCCACCCAAGTATATAAAATGAGCTGGAATGTTACAACTCACAGTAATAATAATAATAATAATACATAATTAAAATAACAAAACTATAATTACACGAATTACATTAATTTTTTTTAAAGATTTTATTTATTATTTTTAGAGAGAGGGGAAAAGAGAGAGGCAGAGAGGGAAAGAGACATCAATGTGTGGTTACCTTTCACCTGCCTCCAACAGTGGACCTGGCTGGAGACCTACCTGGCTTGCAACCTGGTTATGTGCCCTGGCTAGGGAATTGAACCAGCGACCTTTGGGTTCGCTGGCTGGTGCCTTTACCCACTGTGCCACCAGCCAGGGCTGCAAATTACATTTTTTCCCCAATAGAAAACTTGCTCTGAGCCAGACATTAACATCCAATGCACAGAAGAAATAAAATTGATCAATAAATAACATTATAAAATTTTTTGTTTCACTGATCATCAGAAAAATCAAATCAAAAATAAGATACCATTATGATACATGTCCAATTAAAAGACATTTAAGTATAATATTCAGTGTTGGCTGGTAATATAAATTGTTGCCACCTTGAAAAGTTGGCCATATGTAGTATATGCATGCCTTTTGACCTAATAATTTCACTCTTAAAAATCTGTCCTGATGAAATGACCACAGATAAGGATAAGTGTTTGTGAACAAGAATATTCACCAAAGATATATTCACTTCCTTGGTGATCTCATCTACCCTCACATCTATACATTCTCTCTGCACTGCCGACTCCCAAATTTATTTCTCCAAGTACAACCTCTTCCTTAAACTGTGGACTTCAATATCCAACTGCCTACTTGACATCTCCATTTGGGTGTCTAATAATCATCTCAGATTTAACATATACAAACTGATTCCCTTCCTCCTGGCTGCCCACCACTCACACACCCCCAACCTTGCTCTACTCCAGTCTTCTCTATTTCAGTTGATGGCACCTCTGTCTTCCAGTAGCTCAAGCCAAAAGTTTTGTAATCTTTAACTCCCTTCTAATCTTACACCTCACATTAAATCTGTCAGCAGATCTTACTGGCTTTCCTCCAAAACCCAATGCGTCTCAGAACCTTCACCACACCAGCTCTCTGCAGCTTCCCAACTGGCCTCCCTGCTGCCAGCCTTGCCCCTGCAGACTAACCATGGAGCAGCCCAAGAAGGCATTTTAGAAAGCTAACAGAATATGTCACTCCCGTGTTTAAATCACTGCCCTCTCTCCTGTTCTCCGAGTATCCCAAGAACCATTTCCCCCACAAGGCCTTGCTTTTGTTATTCTCTGTGTCTGTTTCTTGATATCCACATGGGTTCTTTCTTACCCCCTTCAATTCTTTTTCAGATGGTACATTCTCATTGAGATCTTGACCTACTATTCAAAACTGCAACCTCCCTTCATCCACATTCCCTACCTCTTTACCTACTTTATTTTTCACTGAGATGTTGATTACTTTCTAGTATACATTAATTTTTTTCACTGTCTGCCTCTCCCCATTAGGTAATAAGTGCCATTAAGAGCTAAAATGTTGATAAATTACTAAGTGACTTAAAATTGGCTCATGGGTCATACATTTTCCAAGCAGAGAACTTAGTGTTTTTTCTATTACTTGAATAATGACATTGAGGCACTAGCTGTCAACCTGTTATTGTTTAAATGCCAATAGTGTATGAGTAGTATCATCAAACTTCAGAAATACTGAGACTCTGCAGGTGTTTTCTTTTGGCCTGTGGTTGCAAAACTGATCATTCTCAAGAGAACTTGTGATGTGTATTACAGAAGATTCTTTTTTCTTCTGGTTGAATAATGTGATAATACTTTAATAGTTATATATGTATCTCTAAAGATTAATAGATGTAACCTTAGCTTAGGATCCAATTCCATTTAACAATTAAAGGTAGTCATTTGTTACTTCTTAATCAATCTATACTATTTGCATTTAATACCAGGTTATCAAATGCTTAGTTCATTGAAATCATGTTCATTTTCATTCTTATTTAAAGGAAGGCTTGTTATCCATTTTACAGATGCTAAAGTTGAGGCTCAGACAGGTTAAGTGACCTTTGCAAAATCAGATACTATAAGATAAAGCCAGATTTCAAACCAAGATGGATCTAACTCGCAACCTTGTTCTCTTTCCCATACACAACCTCAAAAGTATCTAAAAGAATATACGTTAGCAAGATCTATTTTCAAAACACAAATAGCAATATAAAGTTTTAAGGAGGTGTTATATTAGCAAATTGTTTTTCAGTGAAAACAGACACTATTTTTATTCTCTCCCTAATTTTTCTCTGTGAATTTTACATCTCTCTTATAATGCTATAGGCTCACCTAAATTGTTCAAGTCAACACAGTCTTCGGTTGTCATCTTCGTTATCATACTTATAAACATTGTATCTTTTGTGTCAGTTAGTCATGGCAGATATAATAATTTTGGCCTCTTCCACCTGTCTGAAGACAAAATGGGACCGTACTATCTTTTGTGTAGTATTAAAATGATAAATACAACTTGTTTAAAATAAGAACTTATCACATTGGAATTGTTTAAGTTATGAGGAAATTATAATTTGCTTCAGAAGTAATCATTATTTTCAAAGGTATGCCCTGGCTGGCGTGGCTCAGTGACTGAGCGCCAGCCTGCTTACCCAGGGCACGGCCTGGGTTGCGGGCCAGCTCCCCACTTGGGGGCATGCGAGAGGCAACCAGTCAGTGTTTCCCTCAAACATCAATGTTTCTCTCCCTTGCTTTCTCCCTCCCTTTCCCTCTCTCTAAAAATGAATAAAAATAAAATCTTTTTTTAAAAGGTAGTAAATAAACATTTTTAACTAAAAAACAGGTTTGGGTTTTTTTATTTTTATTTTTTTATTTTAGAGATAGCAGAAGGCAGGGAGAAAGAAAGGGAGAGGAACCCTGATGCAAGAGAGACACATTCCTCAGTTGTCTTATCTGCCAGCCCTGACCAGGAATTGAACTGGCACCTTTCAGTTGGCCAGATGACTCAACCCACTGATCCACACCAGCCAGGACAAGGTAGTAAATATTTAGTTTCAGGAAGCATTTTGATGAAAGCAGTTGGGATAAATGCATCAAAAATAATTTAAGAAAAATAGACAAGTTCTGGAGTTTAGTGTCCAGCTCTTCCAAAAACACACAATCGGAAGCCACTGCCAGTACATGCCATTTCCAATACGACATTTATTATTGTTCTGACATAGCAATTATATCTGCCTTGAGAAAGCCACACAATTTCCCCATATTGCTTTTCTTCCCGAAACAGCATCCCATGCTGTTAAGGGAAAGTTTTTCCGGCAGCTCATTCCTGCCCTTGCAGACAGAGCTGACGTCGTGAGAGGAGCAGCACCTGCAAACCCGGGCCTAGAGCTGAGGCAGATGCTCTGATCCCGCCCCGCTGGTTCTCACCTGCTCAGTTCTGTCCCAGGCCATGGGGACACAGCTTTTATTTTCACACTTCACCTCCAGCCCTGCCGAGAGTTCCAGCAGGGAGCTTGGCTGCCTGACACTTGTTCCCGTAAGTCACCGAAAAGTGATTAAGCCCCAAATCTCAAAGCTGAAAGGAAGCACATTCTACCTTTCAGCTTCCAACAAATCATCCCCCATGTTTCCTTTTTCACAGAATCTCAGGCAGCCTCCAAGCCTTACCGGTTCTCTCAGAGTAAACCTCTCACTCCAAGCAGAAGAAATTGCAAACAGATGGGGGGAATTGGGGTTACAATTTATTTTTCAACCTCACATATGATAAATGAATAATCCGCTCTGTCAGAGTTGAATGGGATTTAAAAACTTCAGAGGCAGATCAAGGTTGTCAGAGGGGACGATAGATGGGGTAGAAAAACTGAATGACATTCCTCCCCTTGATTATTCTTCCATATAGTACAGTGTCTTACATTGGAAAGCCAGAGAGTGGAAGGAAAGAAGTATTTCACCTCCCTTGTGCAAGAAGGGAGATGCCAGCAGCCTGAGCTGCAGGCTCTGAAACCCTTCCTCCTGGCTGTATGTTCAAAATGACTCCACGCCCCTAAACCATTCAAGTACTTCTGCAGATACTCCCGCTGTCCATCAAACTTCTTGTTCGCTGACCATTCTCAGTACTGTCTCATAAGAATTTAAAACAGATAAGCAAGTTGCTTTTAAAATTCAACCACTCCAGAAAAGTTGTGGGAGTTTGTCCTTAAACAGTTTCCAGCTTAGTTTTCCTGGCCAAGAGAAAAATGCCCTTGGGCTGGCTTTTACTCCTCTTCTACCTTGTTTGCTAGCCTAGTGACCAGTTAGTTAATTCATCAAGTCGCCATCCTGAAGTTAACGGTGGCTGCCATACTTTGCTCTGCAATTCTTCTCTAAGACGCCTTTTCCCAGCTCTGCTTTTTATTTTATTTTTTTAAGAGTGCCTGGCCAAATGTCATGTTTATTACCTATGCAAAAGGAGAGAGGTTGTGGGCATGGAGAGGCTATAAATATCCAAACCCTCCTTCCATTCCCATGCCTTCACCCAATGAAGTGGCTTCTCTCTAGCCGTCAGGATTCTGCTGAGGCTCTGACTCATAACAATGTGCTTTTATTCCAAACTACAGTTCTCACATGACCAGGAGCCCTTCTTGGCATTACTTAGAACCTTCCAAGAACATATATATGTGGATTACTTTAAAGGAGCTTACCTAGGAGTTGGCTGTCTAGTCTGTCTAGGTAAGCAAAAGGGAGCAGGGGTCCAGTCTTACCATTTCCCCCGAAGCCCAGGGCTCTCCAAGGGGAAAGAATATTTAACAGCCCTGGAGGTGCTGTCTGCAAAGTGGGTCTCAAAGGAGGTAGAAAAAGTAACAAGTCTGGAAGTCAATTCAATGGCACTTTTAAGCCTGCTGGTAAGTCCTTGTCTGCCAGGGGTACCCTGATCTGGTTTCTTTTTCTTTTCACTGTTACTTACCCATCAGACATTTGAGAATCAACTTGAAGGCATGGTGGTAAAGAATATGGACTTCCAAGTCAGCCAGGCCATGTTCTAATGGTGGCTCTGTCACTTACCCTCCACATAACATTGGAGCAGCTCACCTTTTATTAGGGTCTATAAAATAGAAGTAACTCCTACACCACAGGGTTATTAGGATTTAAAAAGATAACTTTTCTAAGGAGACTAGCTTTTAGTAACTGTATGATACACGAAAGTCTGTTATGTACCACTTCATTTTCAGTGTGCAAACTAGAAAATAATCGAGGAAAAGGGAGGAATTTTGTAGTTATTAAGTTCTGATACTTATTAATACTCCTTGGAGAGACCCATCCTGGGAGGAAGCAGGGGACTGGAAGCGATAGAACTGTGCAATTTATGCACTCTTTTTTGAGAGCATGAGCTCTTCTGAGCCTTCAGAGGTCTCCTCTCTGCTCTTTATTTCATTTATTGTTCTTTTTTTTAATATTTTATTTTTTATTATTTCCAGAGAGAGAGGAAGGGAGAGAGGCAGAGAGGGAGAGAAACATCAATGTACAGTTGCCTTTCACCTGCCTCCAGCCACAAACCTGGTTGGAGAGGTGGCTTGCAACCTGGTTATGTGCCCTGGGTGGGAATTGAACCAGTGACCCTTGGGTTTGCAGACTGACACCTTATCCACTGTGTTACCAGCCTGGGCTATTTGTTGTTCTTATTCCTAATGTGTATTAATGCAGCATGCACTGTTAGCATGTGCTTTTTTTTTTTTTGATAAATCACAAATAAGCCACCCTCTATATACATTTTTAATTACTGATACCAGGCCTTGAATACTACCACTAGATTTTTTTTAAAGGTTTCCTTTTAAATCTCACAGTGAGTATTAGAAAAGTAAAATCTAAGAACAAAAATTTCTCAACAAAGAAATGCATGCCATTTTCTTTTTCACAGTAACAATGAAGAAAATGCAGGCACTTACCCAATCATGATACTACTTCTCTTCTGAGCAATTAAACACCAAACTTAAACATCTAAGGAATTCCCACACACTTTCTCATACCTTCCTCATGGAAAAAAAATAATTATCACTAAACTTCAGCATTCTGGGGAATTAAAAAAAGAGAGAGAATTCCTAACAAAGCAGGCCTTGTAATTAAATTTTTACATTTAATATTCTAAAACAGAATTATGACTGTCATTTTTAATACATTAAACTCAGTAATGTCAAAATGCCAATATTAAAGAGTACACTTTTGAAACTATTCTTTCTTTGATCAAGAAAAATTATGTACCAAATCACTTTGTATATATGGGGACTGAGATTTACTCAGTCAAAAAGTAGCATTGTATAAAAGGAACCCTGGGAAATCTTCTAGCCATCTGACTGCCACTAGAAAAAAATCTGTGGTCACAGTTTCTAAACATTTTTACATTTTTCTAAGTAATATATAAATAACTAAATATAGTATATGTATACAAACAAGATGAAAGCATCATGTATATAATTGAGTGTCTAATTTTTGTTCTTAGACTTTTGGCATGAATTTTTACCAATTCAAAATTCCACATAAACACTATTTTAGGGCTGCTTTGTATTCTGTTGTAGCAATCTATCTAATTTGCTTAGTCATTTTTTTTTTTACCCTTTGATGTTTAGATTTCTGGGATTTTACGGTTATAAAGATAGGACAAGCACCTTTATTTACATCCACACTTTTCATTATTACTTTTTTCAGAATTGTTTCCAAGTAGTGAAATTTCCGGTTCTTTGTAGACTTGATACATACTGCAAAATTACTTTCCAAAATGAGCTTTCAACAGTTTATACACCCAGCAGTGGTACACAAAGAATCCCTACCTCCTTGTGCTCTTGCCAGCACTGAGCACTATCATTTAAAAATATACACATTTTACAGTTGAGACATATACTTAAAAAATGAAAGAGATCTTAAATGCCATTTAGTGTAACCTTTTATTTGGTAGAGAATCTGTCTCCTTGACCTTATAACTGTAAATTGCTTGAGGAGAATGATGTCTTATCCATCATTATAATATCAACCTAATATATAGTAATATATTAATATTTGTTGAGTTAAAGATAAAATAATAAACATATATTAAATAGACTCCTTAATAGATAGTAATCCAACTGCCAGATCATTATTCAAAATTTAGTTGTATACATTCTAAAGTAAATTGAAAATGCTTTTGATGAAGTGAATATATTCTTGTCAGGTCCTAGCACCTCGCCTTGCTGTTGACCATGCCATTTGTCAGGGCGCGGCACATTGGGTGCCAGACCAGCCAGTTTTGATATCAGGGAGGCCTCTGGTCTGGTGTCAAAACATAATTTACTTGGAACCTCCAGGAAGGTTTGCGTGCTTTATTGCAAGTGGCAGGCTAACAACCACACGGCTGGGCAGCTTTGGGTGTCAGCTAGGACAGCATGGTTTCCCACCCCATACAGCAGCTGCACTTAGGTTAACGACCACAGAGAGTCTGGGCATCTCTACACCCACTCTCCTCCTTCCATGTGGCCAGGCACTGAGCATGTCAGCATAGAACATGCAGTTTCTCTGCTTTCCCACACAGTGGTGGGTCCACCTAGTTTACAGCAAGAGCAATCTTATATACACTTGGAACAAAGGAGGCTCTATATACATTAGAACAAAGAGGCTCTATACCCCAAGGTGACATCGGTTGCTCAGAGTTGCTAAATTGGTTACCCTTGGGCCTCAACGTTCTGGGGCTCTGGGATAAGATTAACCCCAAGGCTATCTTCCCTGGCTCACCCAGAGGGAAGACCCAGCCATGCATAGATAGAGAACTTCCTCTGACTATTCTCTATTTTTAAATCTACTAAACCTTAAACATAGTATTATCAGTATATCAGAATAGTATATTTTAAAATATTATCCTAAATAACATCAAAAATTGCCCAAGAAAATGGGTGTATGTTTTTCAGCCCATAAAAATACATATATTGGATAAATTTATCATTTCTACAGTTTCCATTTAGAGCACTGTAATTTTCCAACTGAATGAATTCTAGGCTGGAGTTTATAAACACACACCTGAAATTAGATTGGTATCTCAGTTTCTTGACCAAACAAAGCATGTGCCAAAAACATGAAATTTAGTTTTAACTTCTTGTTTTGCCTACTATTCTCAGTACTATCTCATAATAATTTTAAATGGGTAAGCAAATTGCGTTTAAAATTCAACCACTCCAGAAAAGCTGTGAGAGTTTGTCCTTGAACAATTCCCAGCTTAGTGTTCTCAGCCAAGAACAAATGCCCTTGACCTTGCTGTTACTTTTTCTCTTCTACTTTGTTTGCTGGTAAAGTGACCAGTTAATTCTTGAAGTTGTTGTCATGAAGTAAGAAATTCCTTTTGGGTTAAAGTTCTCTATTATAGTTCTTTCATGTCAATTGAAGTAATGTTTTTATAAGAATCAAGAAGAAAGAAAGCCAAAAGTTTGGGTTTATGAATATCCTTTCCAATTATGCTTTATTCTTGAGACTCATTTTTCGTAAGCACAGTTTTGTTTTATGGGGTTAATATATAACAGAGAAGCCTAAAAATTACCATTGCAAAAAAAAGTTGATACATTATTTTCATGTTCATTAAGTTTATCTGATTCCTCAATTTTAATTATATTAGTAAGTGCATTCTTATCAAACTCATAAAATTAATCTTCCTTTTCACATGGACCTTATATAACAACAATAATAGGGTCACTGTTTACCCTGTGCTTCTTATGGTGCCAGGCAATGAGCTAAGTGACCCATATTTATTATCTCATTTAGTCTTCTCAATACTGCTGTGCTTTAAGGTATCATTAGTCTCATTTTTCAGATGAGAAAACTGAGTCTAGAGAAAGACTTAAAAGTACTTAGCAAGGCTCCTGCAGTTGAAGAGAAAGAGGTCTGTAATTTAAGCCAGGCAGAACCTGTGCTTTTGGTGCCACAAAGGAATGCAAAGCAGTTCAGATCATTGGCTTAAAGCAGGAATGCCAAAATATTTTATCTGACAGGTAAAGCTTAATCAGCTCCCTACTCAGATGCTGTGCTGAAGCTGGTGAGTAATTTGAGCTGAGTGTCTTGATCACCCAGTGGCATCTACCATGCATGCAGGAAAAAGGGAATGGAAGGCTTGCGAGCTGGGGATCTGCTGTGCGAGGCCTGAAAGAAATCATGCCAAACATCTCCAGAGTGTTGAGACTTGGTGCCCCATCTACATTTTCTTCGGGTTTTGTTCAATGGGTGAAGGGAATTTTGTTTGTTTTTGTTTTTAGAGTTGCTGTAGGTCCCAAATATTTTGAAGGACTGAATTTTCAGCCTGCTTCCTAAGTCTAGAACTGCTTCCTAAGTCCCTGTCTGGGGATATTGTGCAGTAGAGAATCCATAGGCTGGGACACTGGATCATCTGAATGCTGCACTAACTGCCTCTTTTCTGTGCCCACGCAATGAATGCAGCTCGTCAGAGAGGCTGCAATAATCCAGCAGACCCAAGTGTAAGTTAGTTTCATGCAGGAGACCGCATGTCGTGCAAGAAAAGGATCACAGTTTGAAATTTGGAAAGCCAAGAATGACTCTAACCCTGCCACTTGCCACATGTATGACCTAATCACTTCTGAACCTCATCTTTGGAAATGGATAAATCATATTAATATCTATTTCACTAGGTTGCTGTGATGCTCAAGTGAGAGTACATAGGTACAAATGATGGTCTACTACCAAGAGCTATGTATTTTCGTTACTAGAGATATGTGAACTAGCTAATGATTTCACAGTTTTCTATGGAAAAGAAAAACAGCAGTAAAAGTCATGGTTCAATATTTAACACATCACAGCCTCAAACTTTTGGTGCTTCATGAAGACCCAAGAGGGCCCCACTGGTTTATGTCACTAGAGACTTCAGACAATGAACAGTAATTAGAGAGCATGGCAATAATTTAATTTAGAGTCTACTGCCACTCAGTTCAGGCTCCATCCTTCTCTTATTATACTTGCTTAGTCACTTAATGCAAATCAATAGGGAGGGCAAGTGCTTTAAGGAAGGAGCTGATGGACTGAGGGAAGGAGCCTACTATCATCTGCAGCTGATGCAAAACCAAGCTGACAAGTGAAAACTGAAGTCTACTCAATGCCAAGAAAAGCTTGTCTTTTTTTTTTTTTTTTTTTTTTTTTAATTATTACTGACTTTGATCAGTGGTGCATATAGCTATTCCTATGGGTCTTCTCTTTGATTTTTTTCTCTTTGATTTTCAGAAAGAGCCATTGGCATTTTGGTGTAGTATTGATTAGAAAAGTTGTATAATGTAGGCCAAATTAGAAAGAATATGGATAAAATGAGAAATGAACAGAAGTTCCCTTTCATTAAGTAATACCACCCAATAGCACTGCTCCATAGTAAAGTTGATATAAGCAATTATATCACTCTAGTTGAGTGTTCAAAGTAATATGACAATCACTTGCCCCAAAAGTATGCATTCTCCTCATCTTTTGTGTTTATGTTTCTCCTCTCAGGCTTTTTGTGGTTATTTTGGTTTCTCTCTTGACCCACCTCTGTTCTCCTCATACTCTGTGGAACCTCAAAAACAACATACCAGACTCTCTGAGAGTGGGGTCCTCTCTACTTGGATGTCTTAAAGCCAATTTAACACAACATGTTCAAGCCTGAATTTACCATTTCTGCCCTTCTCTAAACCATTTTTTCCCCTATATTTCTTGCCTCACTAAATGTCAACACCATCTGAGAAGATCATGTCAAAAACTTCAGTCACCCTTGACCATCCCAAGTCTAATCAGTGCCCAAGTTCTTGTCATCCTACCTTCTAGATATATCTTCAGGTTGGCCTCTCCTCTTTATTTCTCCTTCTATAGCTTTCATTTTGTGTATGTTTACCCTCCAACCCCCAATGCCTTCTTGCTGGTATTGCTACAGCAACTTTGCTTTCCATTTTTCCAACCCAGATATGTACCATCAAGTCACTCAAATGCTTAAAAGCCTTTATTGCTTCCCTACCTCTTGAATAATATGAAGATGTCTTGATATGAATATAAGTCTATTCTAGCATGTTTCTTTCTTACTCTGTTGAAATACCAATGGTTCATTCCACAATGAGGAATGCATTTTAATGCCTCTGTGCTTTTGTAAAATATGTTACTTTGCATATTTCTTACCCATGGGGAATTCCTACTCATCCTTTGAGACTTACAGTGAAACCTTCCTCCTTTGTGTTCCTATAGCAACTTGTAAATATCTCCTTGATAGCACTTATCATGTTGTTTTATTATGTTATTTTTCTAAAAACCATGAAAGAATTTTATTCAACATAGTAAAGGAAAGAATCAGAGAGCATCAAATTGGGTCAATAGAAATTACCCAGACTGAAACACAGAAGGGGGGAAAATGAAAAAAAGACATCAAACAGGGTAAATAAAAAAATAAACAGAACATCTGAGCATGTAATAATCAAACTGCTACAAACAAGAGGCAAAGAGAAAATGTTGAAAGCAGCCAGAAGATATGTTGTTCAGAGAGGAACAAAGATAAGAATCACAGCACCTCTGGCCAGAAAACTTGCAAGTCTAAAGACAGTAATATAAAATCTTTGAAGTGCTGAAATGAAAAAAGAGTCAGTAAAGAATTTTGTGTCCAGTGAAAATACCTTTCAAAATTGAAGAGATCAAGAGTTCCTCAGATAAGTAGAAGCTAAGGGAATTTGCTGCCAGCAGACCTACAATTCAAAAAATATTAAAGAAAAACTCATTTTTTTCTCATGTATAATTACTCAAAAAGAAAACTATCTAAAAAACAATAGGCACATATTTTATGTTTATAGCATATGTAAAAATAAAGTATATGACCATGTAATTTATAAAAAAAAAAAAAAGAAAAAGAAAAAAGAAAAATGCATGAATGAGCACAAAAGATGAGAGGTAGAATTTTAGAATACATTGTCATAAGATTCTTACTCTGCATGCAAAGCAGTATTATGGTGTTTGAAGGTAGAGTCTGATTAATGATGTATGTTGAAGTAAGTTTGGACTGACAAAAAATTTGGGGAGAAATCATCGTATGAACGGAAGAGAGGGTATTTGAAGTATGAAAAACTGAGGAAGCCCTCCAAGGAAGATAACAAATGTCAAGGGCAACAATAAGGACCAAGGTTGATGCAATTGAAGTGTCATAAGTACTTAAAGTCTTTAGGCTAAGGCAAGTTTTAGATTTCTTAAGACAATGAACTGCCATATATTTGAACAGAAAAGAAGTACAATAAACAGTGTTTGAAGCAGATTATTATTGCAGCCACTTCAGATGAGATAGATATGCTTTCACAACCTTGGGAGACCTGGGCAAAAACACACCACTGCAGGAACTAGAGAGAATGTACTGTGTTCCTACCCTGTATAAACCATGTTTCTTCATTTTGCTCCCTCGTCTCAACCACCCATGCAGCATTATCCCATAGTCTTGATTTGAATATCTCTTATGAACTTTGGCCTTTGTGGGTCCAGGACGATCTGGTATGAGAGGGATGGAGCAGTGTATGGCAGAGATCCCTATCTCTAGGGAGCCTTGGCAGAAAGCTCCAGGTGGTTGTTTCCCTTGTAGATAAGGGCCCCCTCTTTCAGTGGATGCAGTTATCATCTGCAGAACCTCCCAGAGACTTGCCCACTGTGGTTTTCAGAGCTCATTAATCATCATCATGAAAGAGGAGCTCCAGGTTTCTTGTTTCCCTTATTGACAGCAAGTGATGGCAGGATTTTTTGTCTTTTGTGTTTAGGGACATCAGTTTTAATATAAAGATACCAGTTTGTTATAAGGGCATCAGTTATATTGGTTTAGAGCCCACCTTAACGATTAGCATCAAAAATTCTCTGCATAGACTTAAAGGATCACTGAGTGTCATATTTAAGGTACTTTGTTCCTAGTGATCCAAATAATCTTCATGGAGAAAGTGAAAGACTCTGAAAACGTAATAAATTTCAGAATGGAGGAGCATGTTCTATATCATTCATTTCTATCTTGGGCTTAAGCAGACCATTTCTGTTTTTAAAGTATAGGCAAGGGATCTAGTTTGAAATTTGAAAACAAAATTCAGGTAGGTGGCAGAAAGAGAGATAATAGACTTTGTTAATATTGTTTGATAGCCATGCTTTCATTGCATGGCATTTCTTAGGTAACAACCTATATATCACATGAACCTAAAAACCATAAATAACTGTTCTGGGTCATTGCTTAAAGTAGGCATTTCACACAGGCCAATGGAATCTAAACCAGATATTACGAATATCACATCCTTCCTAAAATACAACAGGTGGATATTACTGACTGTGTTTTATAGATGAGAAAACAGACCCAGAAAGGTTAAGTAAACCACCTGGGTCTGATAGATTCAAATCTTGGTTTACCTAAACTACCACATCATGCTTGTAGGACTAATTATGAAAGGCCAGTCCAGAGATGCCATGCCAAGTGCGGGCTTTATCTGGTAGGAAATAATAAGTCCTTGAACATTTTTGAGTGAGATGTAGGCAAGATTAGCCTGGTGTAAGTATATGGGATGCTGTTACCATAAGACCAGACCAGAAGTCAAGAATTCAGCAGCTATCACAACATTACAGCTAGAAGATGAGAGAGGTTTTAACTTTAATTATAAGTGGGGATGGAAAGGAAGGATGTTTAAATGTGACAAATGAAAAAAGTAAGGATTCACTTATTTTCACCTCCAAGGAACTTAAAAAAGAAATTTTACCCTAATTGACTCTGAAAATTTCTAGAATGTCATTACAGCCCATCAGAGCCTTTGATTTGCATGAACTAATCACTGTCACAATATAACAAATTGACAAGGGCAAGCTAAGAAATGCAAGGTTTTAGTTGGTATTTAGGGCATTTTTGCGGATTAAGTACAAGTTCCATTAGGCATTCTGAAATATGAAAGACCGAGAAAAGAACTTATGGATGCTTAAAACTGCTTTCTGAAACCCCAGGGAGACTCCCAAGTTCGAAACCACTGACTGGACCCAGAATGTCTCCATTTAAGAGGAAAGATATTTATCCAGACAAGTTTCAAATCACACTCCATGTTACGCACAGAATGGAGTCAGAACAAGCCTCCTAAATCTTGTTCAAAATAATTTACATTCTGTTGTTAATTAACAGCACCTGGTGTTTGACTAGTAGCACTTTTATGGAAAAATTAAGTAGCTTAAGAGCAAATAATGATCCCCTCATTTATCTTTTGCTCAAGACTGGATTTTCCATTATTAAAGGTTTGCTTAAAGCAGGACAAACCATTATTTCTGGTTAAAATTGGCTGCTAAAACCACCATCTGGTTGGTTTTTCTAATATTGATTTCTCAGCTGCTTATTTTCTGATTATTCTGCCATTTTAAACAAAAACAAGTATTATTATTTCTTGATTCATTGTAACATAATGGCACATTAACAATCATTATTTAAAAGTTCCATTTTAATGACATAAATAAATGAGGCCTCAACAGACTCAAGGTTTGAATCCCACTTAATTCCACTCTGATTTTTTTTTCCTTTCATAATGGTGCAAACTGAGTATCACAAGTTTGGGGCATTAACTGCTTATTCAGATCAGCCTCAAAGATCTCTAAAGTTACGTCCATATTTTATGGTAAAAGTCAAGGTGCTATATTAGCAAATGGTTGCCATTAAAGGGAAAGAAAACTGCATCAGCAGTCACAGATTATTCGTCCCTGTCAAGTGTCACATTAAGGGACAAGTGACAAATTAACATATGTATTCTCTTCTGAACTCTCATCACCTCAATTATTCATATTCTCTCTCTCTCTCATATTCTGGAACTTACCTTTTTTCATATTAAGCATTCTTCTCATATGGGAAACCATGACCATTTAAAATGAAGTGTGGGAGAAATACTTGTAAAATTTTGTCAGCTACATAAAGCCTGCACTTTTAAGCACTACTGAAAACAACCTGTGGGAGCGATGAGTTCTATTTTTTTTAAAGGAAGGAGCAGAAAATTGATTATAGCCTTGAACTTTTTTCACTTGGATAAAAGGAGAATGGAGAGTGTCGAGGCCCTTTTAGCAGGGTGATTGAGAGTTACTATTTCGATGGACAGGTTGAGTCACAGACAATAAATTAAGGAAACAAATTCAGAATATTGGGGAATGTGAAGGAAAGTATAAGAGATGAAGGGAGGACCAGACAAAGAGGAGCTAGCTCACGGAATGTGAACTGAACTACTCTGTCTGGAAAAAGACTTCATGATAATCGAAGAGCATAATTATGCATCTTTAAAGCTCAGGACAGTGATCAGAGTAACTGACTTCTTTGCCTAAACCAAAGCCTGAATTGTAAGAGTTTATATTTGGAACTCCTGTGCTTTTTTGCAACTAGATAGCCTGAGGGTGATTTTCTGATGATCCAGAGGAAGGCTGTGGAATTACTTTAATATGACACACTATTGGTGAAAGTCAAAAGGACACCTGCTAGAGAGAAGGAAATAGTGGGGGTGGGGAAGGAATAATAAGTAGCATTCCATTTTAAACCATGTGGGAAAGATACTTGCAGATTCTTATTCTAAATGCTGGGAAAGAAAGTAGAGGAATCTATGGCTGCCACAAGAACAGTATCTGGGCTTCACCGTGGGAAAGAAGAAAGCAGGAGGAAAAAGCAGCATTATCTGGGGCACGGAGGTTGCCCAGCATAGCAGAAATGCTGAATTCCCTAAGTACTGAAAAGTGGCAGGAAGGCCCATGGCCATGGACAAGGTGGGGATTGACTGTGGGAGAGGGGATGGGGAGGGTGAGGCAGGGAAGAGCGATGGTGGAAAAAAAAGAAACAATTGTATTACAAAAATAAATTAATTTTTAACAAAAGATGCATTGAGAAAGGAAATGACGGCAGAAAAGAGGAAGACAGAGCAAATGAATACAATTTCAGGTTTTAAAGAAATGGAGAATGTGATTAATAAGGAATTTGGAGAATTTGAGGAGGTAAAATAATTGCAAGTTATTACTACTTTAACATATTGCTATTATTTTGAAACAATAGGCTCTCTCAAATCCTTTTAAAATAGACTATGGTTCACAGGGCAGGACAGCCTCAAGCACGGTCTGCCTAAATTCAGGAATGAGACTCCAGGTCTGACTCAGCCTTGTGGTTCTGTGATTGGAGGGAGAACCACCAGTTATGAAGAAGTAGACATTTTTTAGGGCTGTTGCAGAATATTTTTTTTTAAATCATTCTGTTCTTACCCGATTATCATCATACCAAGTTACAATCAGTGAAGCTTAGCTTCATAAAAAAAATAAAATAAGCTACTTTGATGTAACATGATCTCTAACAGTGTGAAATAGCTATACCACATAGTCACCTGGAATTATTCATAATTGCATTATTTGTCATAGTTTATGTAAAGGAAGAAAATAAAAAGATGTGAAAGTTTTCATCTGAGCACATGTTTCCTAAGTGAGACTTGATTTTCCAGACTACTATATATACCTTGGTTGGCCTCATTACCAGTATCAGTAAACAGTTGATAAAACTGTTTCACTAGATACTTAGGTGGGAGTGGATACGCCTATTTCAGCCCAGAATTTACAAAGCTGACAGCCTACTGCTACACAAAATCACAAACTCAGACCATTTATGAAGAGTAAAAAAAAAATCGATGGGAATAAACACTGGCCCAGGGAGATGACGAAAGTCACCTATCCATCCAAAAGAGAAGAAAGGCTTTCTTTTCAGTTTTGAAAAAAGAAAAGAAATAAAAGCAACCCCAAAAAGTGTTTTTTTAAGTGCTTAAATAAACTGTTCTGCCTGCTTTATACCCATTATACAGCATGACTTAAGTTTAAAGTTTAAGGATATTCTAAAGAAGCTAAAATAAGGAAAGGTAGAATGAAGACAAATACTTAAAATATGTATTCAGCCACTTTAGAAAAACAATAGATTATTTTTATCTATGCATTTTAAAGGAGCTCTAGAGATTTTTGGTTAGTCCTTATTAATGTATTTACTTGAAAGCTGTGTTATCAAAAAAAATTTTTTAAAGATTTTATTTATTTACTTTTAGAGAGAAGAAAGAGTGAAAGAGAAACATTGATTGGTTGTCTTTCACATGCCCCCAACTCGGGGGACCTGGCCCACAACCCAGGCATGTGCTCTGACTGGGAATCGAACCAGTGACCTTTCAGTTTATAGGCCAATACTCAGTCTGTTGAGCCACATCAGACAGGGCTGTGTTATCAAAATTCTTATGGGAATAGTACATGGGCATATTTTGTCTTGGGTTGGATTCTGTGGCAGCAGGGACGCTGAGGAGGGCTGCTGAGGGAGTGCTCTCAGAAGACACCTGCCATGGAGACAGGGAAATGGGAGGGAAAGGAAAGAAGGCAGACAAACAACTGGTTTCAGGAGCATTGCAGCCTCAGCCTGATCTCACCAGCAACTCCACTGGGGGAATCGCACAGAGGTGGCCCAGGGATGGGGGCTGCTGCCAGGTGCCACCCATCAGCCAAGAGCCTGGGGAGTGAGCTATTAGCAGCCAGAACCCATAATAACAGGGAATGGGTGTACCAACCTTGTATGTTATTTGTCTTTCACATGTAAAACGTCCTCAGACTGTCAAAGTTGCACAGTGCCTGTCCCCAGCAGGTGTTCAGTTAAATAGCTAATGGGTGAATAAATACATAGATGCTACAGGAAAGACTAAAGAACTAGATAATAAGCAGATAATGATAACTAGCATTTATAAAACATTTTCCATGTGCAGACACCGTGCATGGATTATTATGTAAGGTAACAACTGTTGTACCCCGTTTGACCCCTATAGAAATTGGGATAGAGATGTTTTCCAAAGCCAAAACTTTGTTTTCCAAAGTTGATGTGATAAAAGAGCCCACCCTCTTCACCTCTTTCTTATACCAAATGCTCAGAAATGAGGAAGGTAAAATAAATGGGGTAAAACAGATTGAAAACCCCTGATCTTGGGTCATATATACCTTCACAGAGTGGCTTGGTTATCCTTTTAGGAGACGGAACTAATAGCTACCTTCCCCTCCTTTTAAAAGGCCAGGTATTCAAAATGGCTCTTGAATAGAAAGTACATATTCTAGAATCTTTGGATCATGCAGACTGGTTGAAACATCCAGAAGATTCCCAGTCTTTTTGTTTGTTATACCATAGATTGACCCCTGAATATACAAATGTGTAATTATGCATTCCAAATTGTTTGTTTAGGTTTAAGCCTGGCTGCAGTTAAAAAAGACTATGGATATGATTGTAATGTATGACATTAAAGTGGATGTTTATTGATTTTCATCATTCCTCCAAGGCTTAAGTTTCCAAACTCAAAACCCCATGAATCTGATGGGATTAAGCCTCTAACACGTTTGGGGCCTTTCTAAGGACATCGGGGTCACAGAGCTGCTTTGCTCTGACGCATGTGAGGTAACCGACTTCAGGTTTAAACCAAATCCCTTTGTAATTTGATTGATACATAAAAGAAAAATGTAAAATAACACATTTTAAAGGAGGACTCATATTATCTTCAAGTGTGATAAGTATTTGGCTACTTACAAACCTTTACAAATTACATAGCTGGATTTTAAAAGAAGAACCTATATTGATTTCTCCTCAGTGTGTGCTCAGAGGGGGAGGTTCAGCCCCTCAGCTGGCATCCAGCTGTGTTCATTGTGACTAGGCAGATGCAGAACCAGAGTCTGCGCATTGATAATAATGAGTTTGACTGTTCTGACAAGACAGCTAAATGGGTTATGATTTTATGCCAAAAGGAAATGGTCTTTTAGTGGACAAAAGGCTACTTTTTTACATTCTGTGGAGAACTGATATGGTGATCTAGTGGTAATGTCACTGCTGTAGTTTCTCACTCCAAATTCATTACTTTACCCACAATCTCCCATTTTTGCCTTTCCAACCAGGACACAGTGGTGGGGTTTCTTTTAAAATATTTTAAATTTCAAGAAAGCATTTACGATATAGTTATTACTAGCTTTTGGGTGAACACAAATCTAGCCTGTTCTTAGGGCATGATTTTTGTAATACCTTATACAAAAATCTTTTTAAGGCAGAACTATTAAGATAAAATTCATGTATTTGTACATTTTTTTTACTTGCACAGTGCCTCCTCTAGGTTGATGACTGATTGGTTCAGAAGAGATTGGGGAAAAGTGAAAATGAGGTGCAGATGTGGGGGATTTCTTGCAACTGTGACTTTTATTTCCTTTATCAGTGTTATAATGGTATTTATAAATACCATTTATTTATTTATTTATTTAAAGTAAATATAAACCAGGGGGCCTTTCAAAAATCAAAAGCAATAATGAGACCTAGAAAGTGGTCAGAGAGAGATATAAATCATTTTGGACTTAAGAGAATGTATGTCATTTTTATTATTTTTTAAAAGATTTATTTGTTTGTTTTTAGACCGAGGGGAAGAGAGGGAGACAAACATCAATGTATGGTTGCCTCTCACACACCCCCAACTTGGGGCCTAGCCCACAACCCAGGCATGTGCCCTGACTGAGAATCAAACCAGCGAACCTTTGGTTCACAGGCCAGCACTCAATCCACTGAGCCACACCAGACAGGGCTTCATTTTTAAATGCTCCCAGAAAATGTGATTCTATATAGGCAACCATTTGCTGTTCCCTTGATGGAGTAATATGGAACACTTTTTGAGATTTACTGTGTGCCACTTCTGTAGTAATTGTGGATTCTTTTATTTAACCCTTTTAGCAATGTACAACCATATGACATAGCAGAGATGGCCACCACCACTTTATGGTAAGGAAAGAGAGAATCAATAACACCTCCAAAGTTAAACAATTAGTAACGATAAGTCTAGGATTTGAATCTGACTGTTCTAGCTCAAGGGTCTCGCTTTACACCTTATTCCTTCCTTTGAGCATCACATGTGATCAAAGCAAATAGTGCATTGTTGTTGACATTATTGAGAAACCTAATTCTCCAACCAGATAAAAAAGTGTAGATCTGGCTAAGTGTTTAATGATTCATAAATTGGTATCAGATAAAGAAGAATATCTTTACTACATCTGGTGGGGCAGCCAATAAGCCAGACAAGGGTATTTATGAGTCCTGAATATTTTTGGATCAAATGGCTTGTCTCTTTATAATAGTTTCTTCAACCTCTTTCACCTTAATCCCACCCCACCCCCCTACTTCCTTCTGAATAGTCTTTCCCTCTCTAAGAAGAGACCAATTAATCTTCCTTTCTCCTCTGATCTCCATTGTACTTTTCCATATATCTCTGTTCCATCCCTTTTTCTATATTAGTGTTAAGGTTCAAGTTAATATCCCCCTCCCTGGACTACAAACTCTTTAGAGGCAAGAGTCCTTTTACTGAAACTGAACCTCTAGTGCATGGCATATAGTAGGTACACAATTAGTGTTTTTTAATGAATGAATTAAGAAAAGTTTCCAAACGCTCAAAAGTATCACTTTCTCTTACCTATAATGGAACTTCCTAGTTGGACAGGGAGATGGCATTCATAAAAGATAACAGTAAAATCCTTACTATTATGAGCTACTGGAGTAAAACAATCTTTGCATATTACCCTCACAGCAGATGTTAAGTACTCAATAAATATTTGTTGAGTGAATAGAAACCAACCATGAGAAGTTACTAGGGAATAGAGAAACTAATTACAGCTTTTAAAAGACACAGGACCTAGGGAGCTGGTTAAGATGGCAGCATAGGCAGACATGGTGCACCCCTTCACACAACCACGTCAAAATTACAACAACTAAAATACATGGTCTGTCCCAAAAGTATCTAGCCAATGTCAATATAATTAAAACAGTTTGTGCAGCTGATACTTTCAGGACTGACCTCCTCTACAGCAACCATCAACCAGAACCATCAGAAATCAAGTCGAATGGCAGTCTGACAACTACAGAATTAAAGACACCACATCTATTGACATGTGTAGGAGGGGTGCAGATGTGAAACAGGCTGGTCTCTCACCCACGTGTGATGGATAAAAATTCAGGAGGAATATCTCAGGAGTGAGGAGTCCCAGGCCCCCCAGCCCAGGGTTCCAGTACCCTGGTAAGGCCCCACAATTTCTGGCTGCAAAGACCAGTGGGGATTGAGTCAGTGGAAGGAAGTGCTGGAGCTACAAGCATTTTATCTTAAAAAAACACACACACAGACTTACTCAGACTCACTCCCTCCGAGCGCCAGCACCAGGGTAGCAGCTTGAAAGGCACCAGTGACACCCAGGGAGAACTGAAGTCAAGGGGAGCAGAAGCCATTGTCTCTTTCCTAAACCCTCCCCTCACAGAGCTGGCAAGCTGGTGCCTTATCTGAGATTCCATCAACCTGGCTAACACTGTTTGACCCGCCTTGGAGATCCAGAGAGACTCTGCCCCACTCAATTTACTGGCCCACCCACACAACTGTTCCATATGAATAACCTATCTTGGCCCAGGAGTCACAACTTCCTAAATCCTATCAAACAAGCAACAGCTGGCCTCAGTGAGCATCGGGCTCAGCGCTACCAGCAGCCAGCTTACATTCACAGCTTGGCTTCTGGAAATCTCTAAGCCTCACATAATGGCAGCCATCTCAGGTTGCTTTAAAACTAGGGCAGAGTTCCCAAGGCAAAACACAAGTGGAGGCTGACCTAGTCCTGCACCCCAAGGAAACCCCAGGGCCAGCCCATGCAATGGACAGCTACAAACCACATTAGAGTACCACCACTGTACCCCTGTTCCTGCACAGCTGATCCTCTACAGAGGGTAGAGGTTGGTGGTCATTGCTCATAGCCAACCCTTACAGCTGACTGGCCTGGCTAAATCCCTCCCATTCATCTGCCAACAGCAACTAAGGCTCAACTACAAGAGGAAGGTGTACTTTGAGTACCTAGCTTAGATGATAGAAGCTGTGTCCCTGGATCCTTACTACTTTACACTTACTACTTTAGGTCATACTACCAACACACAGAGGCAAAGCAAGTTTACCCAGTACACAGAAACAAGCACAGGGAGGCAGTCAAATTGAGAAGACAAAGAAATATGGCCCAAATGAAATAACAAAACCCCTGAAAAGGCACTAAATGAAATTAGACATAGCCAACCTATCAGATGCAGAGTTCAAAACATTGAACTCAGAGAAATGATTGAGTGCAGCCACAAAATAAAGAAAGAAGTGAAGGTTACATGAAATGAAATAAAGAAACAAAGCTTGGAGTCAAATCAACGATTTGGAAGAAAAGGAAAAAATAAACATGCATCTGGAACAGAAAGGAGAAATAAGAATTGAAAAAACAGAAGATCAGGAACCTCTGAAACAACTTTAAATGTACCAACATTTGAATCATAGTGGTCCCAGAAGGAGAAATGGAAAAACAAGAAATTGAAAACTTATTTGAAAAAAATAATGAAAGAATAGCTCCCTAATGTGGCAAAGGAAATAGACATACAAGTACAGGAAGCTCAAAGAGTCCCCAACAAGTTGGACAAAGAGGACCACACCAAGACACGTCATAATTAAAATGCCACAGGTTAAGGATAAATAGAGAATCTTAAAAGCAGCAAGAGAAAAGTAGAGTTACCTATAACAGGGTTCCCATAAGACTGTCAGCTGATTTTTCAAAAGAACCTTTGTAGGCTAGAAAGGGCTGTCAAGAAGTATTCAAAGTGATGAAAAACAAGAACATATAACCAAGATTACTCTATCCAGCAAAGCTATCATTTAGAATGGAAGGGCAGATAAAGTGCTTCCCAGACAAGGTAAAACTAAAGAAATTCATCCTCACCAAGCCATTATTACATGAAATGTTAAAGGGACTTCTTTATGAAAAAGAAAAAGGCAAAAACTATGAACATAAAAATGACAACAAACTCACGAATATCAACAACTGAATCTAAAAACCAAAAACAAACTAAGCAAACAACCCAAACAAGAGCAGAATTATAGGTATGGGGATCATTTGGAAGGTTATCAGCTGGGAGTGGAAAGGGAGAAAATGGATGAAATGGTGCAGGGATCAAGAAGCATAATTGAAAAAAAAAAAAAAAAAGAAGAAGAAGAAGAATTGGTAGGTAATAAAGAGATAGGGAGGTGATAAGAATAGTATATGAAAAGGTGAAGCCAAAGAACTTACACACATGACCCATAGACATGAACTAACAGGGTGGGGGGTGATTGCTGTAGGGATGCAGGTACTGGGTGGAGGGGGCAAAGGGAAAAAGATTGGGACAACCATAACAGCATAATCAATAAAATATAAAAAAGACACAGGATACCCACAACAGGTAATCTTTAAATCTGGGGTGCCCTCAGTAATATTCTCTTCATCCATGGGAAGTGGTAAACTTGAGGGCCTGCTTCTCCCTTAACTGCTCCTGCAATGAAGGATTGCAGTTGAAGGAAGGGGAACAGACCAGTGACACCCTGGCAGAGTTGTGTGTGGCGCTGGTCCTCCATTTTCCCTGTTGGGAAAATGGTGAATTGTCTATGTTAGGATAAGGGAAGAGTTTTGTTTGGGAGGAAAGTAGTCCTAAGGGCTGTGATAAATTTTCTAGATGTCCTACAAAGTCATTTGGTCATTGTGTAAAAAGCTGACATATTGCCTCATTTGCTTCGTTCTATAAGCTTGAAGGTTGCATTTGAAGTAGACATTAATTTTGTTTCTCACAGGCTCAACTTTTTGCCCTGAGGCTTTCGTGGACTGGGGTCTCCGTTGAAAAAGATAAATTAAAAAACAGAGAGGAAATGAGCCTGATCTTTTCAGAGCCTGTATTAGCCCCTAGTCACACATCTGGCTCTTAGGCAGCACAGTGTTGTTTTTTGTCTGTTTGTGCCCTCTCCCCGACTCTCAGGGTACCCCTTAAGGCTCTGCAGCAGAAGACACTGTGGCACTGAGAGAGTGGAACCTATAATTAGGAAAGGTGCCAAATGTCACATGAAGCTGATGTTTGACTTTTGAGACTGTTAACTAGTTTCTTTCATTTAGAAGCTTTCTTAGCAAAGTTTTAAATCTTTGTCCCACCACCTTGTAGTTTTACACAACCTCAAATTGCTGGACTGCCAGAAGAAGAGGGGAAAAAATAAGAAGGATAAAGGGTATCTTAATTAATTAAATTTTCTGCTTAATTCAGCTCAATGAGTATTTGTCGTCTAACTGCTAGGCTCAGAACTCTGCTAAGTGGAGTTGGGGAAAAAGTAGGAACTGCACAATGTGATTCTTGTCTACAATGAGTGTATCTTATATTTTCTTCTCCATTGTCTTCTTTTAACCTTTATCAAGTCCTTTCAAAGTATTTGAGTCCTGATTGGTACCTTAAAAAGTTCAGAAAAACTAACATGATTTAATCTTTCTTCTGTGTATTTTCAGTGCTTAGCACATATCTGGCACAAAGTAGGTGCTCAGTAAATCTTTATTGAATTGCATCATGCAAGCAATATAAGGGATTGGATAGAATCTATATTGGTTCTAAGCCATATTCTAAAACTTTGTTTATTTGACAAAATTCATTTTATCAATCTAGTTGCAGAGCTACCAATGTATTTTCTGTATACTTTTGAATAAGAAGCAATATATCACATAGTAATATTATCGTAATGAAATATTAAATCTTTTTTGACATCTACTATTCAGCAACTTAATTTTATTTCACTTTTTTCCCAGCTTTATTGGGATATTGCTGACATATAACAAGATCATATACAACATAATCTGATGCATGAATTTATTGTGAGATGTTTATCTTAATGAGGTTAACACCATTACTTCATATAATTATTTGTTCATGTGATGACATTTAAGATCAGTCTCAGCAACTTCCAACTATATATATAGTGTTGTTAATTATAGTCAATGTGCTATACAGTAGATCCCCAAATCTTAGTCACCTGACCAACATCTCCCCATTTCCCCCACCACCCAGCCCCTGGAAATCACCACCCTACACTGTTTCTTTGAGTTTGGCTTTTTTCTTTTTTTTAGATTCCACATGCAGCAACTTAGTTTTGAATGTGTTCTATCACCATGCCCACAATTCAGTGAGTAAAATATTGGACATTTCATATTCATTTATTGTCTGGACATGGTCAGAATGAGAATATCTGTCCAGGTCTCTACCTGAGCCTGAAACATTTAAATAATCAACTACTGCCACTGCCTACCCTTCAGCCCAGGAACTGTTGCATGTCTCAATTCTCACCACCAACTTGGTTTATTTACACTTTGGTCCTGGTCTCTCATCAGCAACCTTATGCTATAACAGAAGGTCTAGCCTTTTTCTTATTGTGGGTGGCTTGGCTTCAGATCCACCATCCCTTAATGAGACAACCAGAGCAAGGAGCTCTGGGGAAGGAGTCTGGCTGCTGCCTCTCTCTCAGTCAGGGGCAGAGCTGCAGTCCTATCCATGTGGGAGAAGCAACAGGGCCAGGCCTTGAGTGCTCATGGATGGAGCCCTGGAACAGAACTGCAACAGCTGGTACAGGAAGTGCCAACCAGAAATGGAGCCAGGTCAGAAATCTATTCTACAACGCCCAAAAAGGCTCTTAGAAAGAGGGTAGGCCTACTCTTTCTTTCTTTTTTATTGTTGTATTACATCTATCCCCTTTTTACTCCCTTCTGTCCCCCTACCCGCCCCCCCCAATTCGGCCTACTCTTTCTTTGATTGCTGGGGGAGGATTGAGTGGTGATAAGAGGAAGACAACAAAATCCACACTAGATAACCTTTGTCCTCTTAACAACCTAAAAGGCAGTGCTGCCTGCAGAGAGACGTTTTAGAAGACTGCTCTGTGGGGTACAGCTAGGCTCAATAGTAGATAAAGAGGATTGGGGGTTAGTAGCCAGCTTCCTTGTGAAATTGATAGCTTTAAGTCTAAAGACTCCCCAGAGAGACCTGTATTTGGAGATGGCATGTCATTTGCCTCTTATGGTCAACTTTGCCTGTCTTGCTCTTTCTGATGCTCCAGCCTGCAGGTGGTCCTCCTGCCAACAGCCACAGCCACCTAGCATGGTGCATGTATCACACAGAGAGATGAGATCACCTACTATGGCTCCAAAATGGAGAATAAGATCAAGAATATTTGAGTATGTTGCATCTGCAGCTGGCGTGGCTTAGCACCTGAGGATTCTTAGAGGTTTCTCCTGAGAGTGCTCCTAAAAGCCCTGATCTGTTCTGCAAGCGCCTGCTAAGATCTGAGCCTGTGAGCTGATCCTGATGACCTGGGTGGGCGGTGGGGCTCAGTTTGATGTGGATCCGGTCTTGGTTCAACTACCTACATGGCCTTGGACAAGTTACTTAATTTCTGAGGCTCAGTGTTTGCATCCAAAGGTAATAACAATTTCTTTTAATAAGATTATAAGGACTGAAGAATTAAAGTGTGTAATAAAAAAAAAAAAAAACCCTCTAAAAATGCAGGGTATATAGGAGATGTTTAGCCCTGGCATGGTGGCTCAGTTCGTTAAAGCGTCATCCTATATGCCAAAAGGTTTCGGGTTTGATTGCTGGTCAGGGCACAAATCATATATAGGTTGTGCCTTCCATCCCTGGTAGAGGCACGTATAGGAGGCAACAACGGATCAATGTTTTTCTTTCATATTGATGTTCCTCTCTCCCTTTCCCTTTCCCTCTTACTAAAAATCAATACACATATTTTCAGGTGAAGATTTCAAAAATACTTTAAAAAAGAGATGCCTAAAAAGTAATAACAGTACCTTGTCCTTTATTTAAGACCCTTTTGTTACTGAGTGCTGATGAAGATCCTGAAATATGTCTTCAGAGCTAATGTAACAAGAGAAATCAAAATGATCTGGACTTAGCCCTCTTTTTAGGTCTCTGAAGTAGGATAAGTCCATCATTATTACATTGTTAAGGTTTCAAGTTAAGGAAGAAAATTTTTCTTGAAACACCTCAGAATTATTGCAACCATTTTCTCTGAAATCACTTAATTATGTTGACTTATTCCTGGGCAAAAATTCTAGATGCTGTCTATAATCTAAATATCCAGTGAAATAAAGATTCTGTACTAGAAGCTGAGAAAAGAAGAAACTTTTACTTGGATAGCCACAGCTTTCTAGTGTTCTGTTCTCATCACTTTGCTTACCAGTCATGTCTCTTTTTAGATCTGTCTTCTTTCATGCTTTGCCCTTATTTCATTGTTAGGAAATATGTTCTATGCATCTCAGTTAAACAGAGCCAATTCCATAAGAATTCTGCTCATCAAAACATGCAATTGACTTGGCTTTCTCAGATAGAATATTATCCCTACCCACACCCACCCCCCCACTTAGGTGTTTGTCTTTCTTATTTTGTGATTAATTATGAAGCTTTAGAAACATGGCTCTGCAGGGTAATATAAACTGTCATTACTCCATTGCTGATAACTACAGATTACACTCGTTACTACACATTTTTAAAATATTACTATTGTAGTACAATCTCCATTTTTTGTTGGAGAAAAATAAAGTCACTGTAAAAAAAAATCCAAACAATTGCTCATTTAAAGGGGTGCTTTTAAACCTATATAAAAAAATAAGATTAGCCCTGGCCAGTGTGGCTCAGTTTGTTGGAGTGTCGTCCTGTAGACCTAAGGGTTGTGGGTTTGATCCCCAGTCTGGGCACTTGCAAGAAGGTGGCCAATTGATGTCTCCTCTCTCTCTCCCTCTCTCTCTCTCTCTAAAGCACTGAAAAAATCTCCTTGGGTGAGGATTTTTTTTTTTTTTTTTTTTTTAATTTGAAGGGTTACTTGCATTTTGAGGAATCTCTAATAGCAATGATGAAAGCCATTGGTGGAGAGCAAACTTCATTGAAATACCTTACTCAAAGCCAGGAAGGAGTAAAAATTTCAAGAAGCTGCTGAGAGAATGATACTTATGGGATATATAAAACTGAGACAAAACTAATAACAGAGCCAATTTATTTCCTTCTGAAATGATAAGACAGAAGAGAGTAGGAGACAGACTTAAGTTGAACAAAAGGTGGAATCTGAAAAAAGAGACTGAACTCATATTCTCCCTTTCAAGTGCATTTAGAGTATTTTATAGACCTGACATTCCTAGCTAACAGAGTAAGAATGCAGAAATTCCTGTCTCTGTGGCGGGTACCTGGGTAGTCTATTGTAGCCTGAAAGTGAAAAGAAAACAAAACTTCATTTCTACCATTAAAAATGCAAACCATCATCATTGCTTGTGCCTCAGATGGATCCTACTTCCTATAATTTCCATTCCTAATCTAGATAAATTTTGTTTGAATTTGAATGATATTACAACATTTGGGATTTAAATTAAACATTTGAGTGCCTGGGGAATTTGGTAAGTATTTTATTTTGAAATTTCCAATTGACCTCCCCAGTCCTCTAACATTAAAGGACACAAAACATATTATGCAGACAATGTCCTTTGTGAGTGCTTTTTCTTGGAATAAAAAAGAGTTTTGTTAAGATTGCCAGAAATTATGTAACTGTCACTGAAAAGATAAAGTGCTCATCTAATCGCAGAATTTCAGAGCTGGTGGCAACCTTGGGCATATGACCTAGAGGCACACAATTACATCTGCCCACTGAGCCCTGTTTCTGACCCATGAGATGTAAATAAACTTTTATTCCTAGAATCTCCATCATCCTTAACCCACAGTATCGTCACTTCTGCTCTTCTTTGTATTTTGAAGTTAACAGCACAGGTTTTTGCAGCTCAAAACATTTTTTTTTTTTTTTTTTTTTTTTTTAAGTAAAGAAAACACATTACTGAGAATGCCTTAACATAGGTGAAAGTTTCTCGGATTTGGCACCATGGACTTTTTAGGCTGGATAATTCATCATTGGGAGGGGGCTATCTTGTGCATTTGTAGGACATTCAGTAGCATCCTTCACTGGGAGCCTCCTCCCTGCCAGTGTGACAACCAAAAATGTTTCCCAGCGTTGCTAAATGTGGGGTCAAGGAGACAGGTAGAAAAAATTACTCCTGGCTGAAAACCACTGATGTATATGGATTGTGCAAAAACAAATGTAAGTAAAATATTTGATGATGGAAAAACCAGTTCTCCACTTGCCATATACGCAACCTCTCCAATACTGAATGTTACCATTTTATAAAAATCTTTGCTAATTAAGTGGCTCTGGTTCTGCTGGTACTCAATCAGAAGGCTCTCCATGACCTATCTGCCACATTTTTGCTGAAAGACTGGAAAGAGCCTCATGCTAGCTCTGGGGCTGTAGAAGTGGGAAATCTGGGTTAAATTCTGTCCTGGGCATGAGTAAACAGGCTTCAGCTGCCTCTTTGTGACCCCAGAGTTGAGTTGTCTCCATGGGTATCTCCCTCGGGGCTCCTGATCATCATCTAGAAGCTTCCAAGTGGTTAGGTAGTTTCTCAGCAAATAAGTTTAATGAGTGGTGTTTTACTTTTTGCATTTTGGATTGAACAATTAAATACTTTAATCTGTGTTAGAACAAAACATATCTTCTGTTCAGATCTGTTGGAGGATAGACTAACTCCTAGGAAGTATTTCATATTACTCCTCAATCTCCAACTTAAAAAAAATGTGTGTGTACATGTGTGTGTCCAAAGTACAGAAGCAATCACAGATCCCTAATAGGATATGCTCCCTCACCCCTAGGGACCCAAGGGGAAAAGAAGAAGAAAGACTACAGTTCATGCCAAGCTCTGTGCTGGTGTGTTAAATATACCATCTCTTTGGGCCTCACAGCAACCCCATTGTGTGGGTGCTAAGAACAAGGGAAATAAGTTGTTTACGGTCAGACAGCTGCTATAGGGGGAATCGGAAATTCAAATCGAGCTCCAGATGCGTTGTAATCTCCCTGAGCTCAATTTGCCTGCCTCCCTGACTTACTTCGCCTCATATGACTCGGCCTCAGTTGCTTGTTGAACAGAGAATCCTGCCCACCATGGTCCTGCCAGCCAGGGCACCTCAACCATTGCTGACTGCTCCAGCCAGCCACTTCCTCATCCCCACCATGGTGGGAGCCCCACACAGACAGCTCCCAGGCCCAGCCAGACCTGCAGTGCCTTCCAGATCAGATGCTATGCTTACTGACCTTTGGGCATGGGGTCTGCCCTCCCAGGAGTGCCCCCAGGGCTTGGCCTTGTAACAAAGAAATAGTGTGAGGACCTGACTCCTGGTTAGAGAAAAGTTGGGCCAGTGGAAGAGAAAACTGAAACAGCATATAAATGTCACACCCTTTCTCCCCCATCACTGTTCTGAGATGTCATGGGACCATTTAGTCTTTCTGGAGACTGAGCTACCAGCAGTGTTTTCTTGTGAAGCTGAGACCCAGCTCAGTCATTTTGCTTTCTTAAATTTGCTTTCTTTCCTGTTTTGCCTCACTTCCCTTTATCTCACACATGTGTGCACCTACACACACATCACTTGCGATAAAGGTTCACCCCTATAAGTTTGACACCATTGTCTATTTTCTAGGCTTAAACATAGGTGTATGCTCTTTCATTTATAAAGTGACAATGTTCCCACCCATCCCTTAAAAGTCCAAGAAAAAAATGGAAACAAAACCCCTCTTAGTTAGATATTCTGAAAGTATTTGTATCTATGATAGATATTCTGAAAGTAAAATAAATAGCCATCAGCTAATCGGATTGTCTTCCTTTGTGCTACATGTTTTCTCTCCAACTAAACTGGAAGATCTTTGTACAGGGTAGCTAATGACACTGAAGGTACCATTCTGAGAATTTTATATACTTTCCTTTTTCCCCCGATTTGGCATTATAATTGGTAGAACTGAATATGTTTTAAAAACAGATAACAAGTACTTTGTCAATTAAATTTTGTCTCCAATCCCTGACTTCACAACATTAAGTAATTTGTGTTAGGTTGGTGGCAAGTATACATTGTAGGAAATAAAACCCACCAAAAAACAATGCATATGGATTCATCTATTTAATGTAAGGATAGAACATTTGTCAATACTAGACATCATAAAATGTAAGCACAATTACTGTCATAAACTTGGGTATAGTTTTAAGGATTGAAAGTGATTGTGTTTAGTTATCCTGTTTGCATATGGTACAGTGTATATAAGAAGAGATTCAAATGACAAGAGAGGCAGAAAAAATTTGAATTCTTTAAATATTCCTTAAACTAAGATTTATCTTCCTTTCACCATCCATGAAAGGCTGTCATACTGAACAACACTTGCATGCTCTGTAGCCTGACCTCCAAAGTTCTCTTCCATGCCCCCTGCCAAGGCCAGCTGCACCAGTTACTGCTTCCATTGATACTTCAATCTTCACTGTGCCCAGGTGGCACTGGGGCTCATTGGCTAGTCGAAACTTTCTCTCCAAGTGTGGCGGTGTATGAGCCTAAAAGGAAGGGGGAAGAAACCTTCTGGGCAGCCAGTCTCGTATCACAGACACTGGACAAGATCAAGCAGTGCACATGAAATGAATACCTTGGTGCAGTTACCTGCTTTCAATTCCAGTTCTTCAACTATATTGTCTACCAAAGAAAAGTCAGATTCCTGCATCCCTGGCCTGGATCCACGGTGCTTAAATACAGCTTTAGAATTGGACAAGATGACTTGAAGGGTTACAGCAAATCCTTTGTGAAATGCTAAAAATTAATCGGTAAATAAATAAATAAGCTGTGGTATATGCATGCAGGAAGCAGTGCATTAAGAAAGCAATAATTGTACCTGTGTGGTCTCTTTGCACCTGCTCTAGTACCACTGCCTGCTTCTCTCAAGTTGGTTTTAGACAAAAGGCTCTGTTAACCCTTCCTTGAGCAGAAGGGCAATATTTGTCTTACTGTAATGGTCTATGCAGCCTGATAGGATGGGAAGTGCTAATCATCCTCAAGTCCCAGCCTGCTTATTAGCTGTGTAACTTAAGAAAACTATAGGACATCTGAATAAATATTTCCTCCCCTATAAAATGAAAGAAAGTTACCTGCCTAACCTTTTCCATAGGCTAATGTGATGTAGTGAAAGTACTTTAAAACACCATATAGATGTGTTTTAATGGTGTAAGGGGGGGGGGGGCGCACAAGAAAATAGCCTAATATAAGTTCCTAAATTTCCCTCACTAAAAACAGTGAAATACTTCAGCCCTGGCTGGGTGGCTAAGTTGGTTAGAGTATCATCCCATACACCCAAAGGTTGTAGGTTCAATCCCCAGTCAGGGCACATCCCTATGTTTCAGGTTAGATCCCTGGTCAAAGCACATACAGGAGGTAACCGATCAGTGTTTCTCCTTTGCACCCATTTCTTTCTCTCTCTTTCTTCCCCTTTCTCTCGCTCTCAAAATCAGTAAGCATATCCTCATGTTAGGATTTAAAACAATAAAAATAATAATGAAATGCTTCAGTAGAAAAATATAAAGGAATAAATCATATATCTTCCTAAGAATCTTCAAGATAATAATTAAGGTTAAAAGTTAAAGACTTGAGACTCCTGGCAAAAAATGAAGACATTGGAGTTTCCCTCCCACATGAAACAAACAACTGTGTGTGTGTGTGTGTGTGTGTGTGTGTGTGTGTGTGATTTTTAAGATACTGGACATCCAGCAATGAGATGATTCCCTGAGAGAAAGGACACCAATGTAGTGAGCCCTGCAACTGCCCAAGCCTAGTGCCAGAGAGTTTCCGCACTGCAGTGCAGGAGAAGGAAGCCTGTGGGAGACGTGTCCTCCATCAGCTGAGCAGACGGAAGACAGAGCTGAGAGTCCAAAAGACCAAGGTGGCTGAAGTGCAGAGCACAGAGTACCAGAGATGTGAGAGTTGCGCAGAGAACACTGGAGGTCTGCAGAGGGGTCCCTTTCAGTATTTAGAAGAGTACTAATGCGTTCATGCATATGAGAGAGCTACTTGAACCTGAAGGGAAAAAGACACCTGAGAGTATTAGCAGAACAGCAGCTAATGCTCACACCAGGCTTGGAAGAGTGAGAGTGCCTATTTCTTCCAGTCAAACTGGAAAACTTATTCACAAGGCACTGGGGAGAGGACTTAAATAGTCTTGCCTCCACAGTGGGAAATAATAGGTCATAGACTAAACATTGCTCTGGTCCAGCCCAACAAACCTTAAAAACAAAACCTGCAAGGATCAAATTGTTTCCAAGTAACTAAACTATATTCCAGAATAAAGCTTAATAATATTTATGGGAATATAAAAATACCTAGCATCTAATATGTTCAAAATGACAAGGCCTGGTAGCAAAAAAAAAAAAAAAAAAAAAAAAAAAAAAAAAAAACAAGGAAAAAAAAAAAAAAAAAAAAAAAAAAAAAAAAAAAAAAAAAAAAAAAAAAAATTACTGGGCATGCAAAGAAATGGAAAAATAAGGCTTATAATAATGAAAAAAAATCAATCAAAACGGACTCAGAACTGACACCAAATGTTAGAGTTAGCAGAGAAAGACATTACAAGTTACTGTAATTGGCCTGGAGAGGTAACTCAGTTGGTTAGAGCTTTGTCCCCACATGCCAAGGTTGTGGGTTCAATCCCTGGTCAAGGCACATACAAGAATCAACCAATGAATGAATGAGAGAGACAACAAAATCATGGGTTTTTTTCTCTTAAGTCAATTTTTTTTTTTTTTTTTTAAATTTGAAGTTGGCCCTGGCTGGTGGCTTAATGGATAGGCCCCAGCCTGTGAACCCAAAGGTTGCTGGTTTGATTCCCCAGTCAGGGCATATAACCAGATTGCAAGCCAGGTCTCCAGCCAGGTCCTTAGCTGGAAACAGGTAAAAGGCAACCATACACTGATGTTTTTCTCCCTTTCTTCCTCCTTCCTTGCCCTTCTCTCTAAAAATAATGAATAAAATATTTTTTAATGAATTAATTTAAAAATGAAGTTACTGTAATTGGATTTCAGATGTTCAAACCATAAATAGTGACCAAGATATTTTTAAAGACCCAAATCAAACATCTAGAAATGAAAACTATAATACCTCAACTGAAAGATACCCAGGATGGGATTAACAGTATATCCATATAATGAAATAAACTCAGAAGTGAAAAAGAATTAACTATGGATACAACAACAATGAATAATTATGCTAAGTGAAATAATCCAGACAAAAGGATGACATACTGTAAAAATTCTTTCATATGAAATTATAGAAGGTGCAAAATAATCTATAGTTATAGAAAGCAAACCAATGATTACCTAGTAGGGTGCAGGAAGAAGGGATTTCTAAGAGGCTCAAGGAAACTTTTGAGGGTGATAGATTATGTTTACTGTTTTGATTTTTATAGTTTTACAGGTATGTACAGATGTCAAAAGCACATTTTAAATATATACAATTTATTGTATATCAATTATAACTCAGTTAAGCTGTTTTTAGAAACTAAAGAGATAAAAGTATGTTTAGATAAACTCCACACAGCTTAGAAAATAGAGGACTTAGAAATATAATCACATGTTTCTTTAAAATTTTGTTAATTTTAAAGGCTGGTAAAATAAATATTTATTCCTGTCATTTTTATTACATCTAAATCTATAGTGTCTAAAAACTACATCTATTAGTATCTACAGTATCTAGAACGGTAACTAAAATTTGTTTTTGTGTTTCTTTTTTATAACAATATATGAGAAAAAACCATTCTCCTGTTGTTTAAAACTACTCATTTTCATTAGGTTTTTTAAAATTAAAAAACAAAGCCAGAAAAACACCAGGAAATCTCAGTGTTCCAAATTAAGAACATTCTACACATTTTTAAACCATAATTGACTGTACTATTGCCAACTTTTCCAGTTTAATTTACTCCCTAATACCCCTTTCTGTTTGATACAAGGTCTGGCCTTAAAAACCCTCCAATTGTCTGATTAAGGACTCCAGAGCTTTAATTGCCGTCGTCCTGCTTCATTAGAGACACAACTGAGTGAAGCATGCTTATTATATTTTGGAACGAACTAATTTATGTGTTCTCACGTTCCCAACTTGTCTGCCCTGATTTCCCCCCAGTTTGATGCTGACCGAGATGAGGATGAGGTGTTCTATGACATCAGCATGGCAGTTGACAGCAAGTTATTTCCAAACAAAGAGGCTGCTGCAGGTAAGTCACTGTGTCCTTTGGGCAACAGTATGTCCTGATCACCTGCCAAGTGTCTGGGACTTTGTAATAAGGTTCCAGCTCAACAAACTGTTGTAAGGTTTTAAGGACGATCCGGTCCTGACAGCTTTATACTTTCTGGTCTAAAAATAAAGGTACAAAACAAAACTGAAAAGGACTATACATCTGGCTCTTACTGTTTTTCTTCCAGTCATTACACATGTAAATTAGCATGTAAGTTAACATAACATAAGACCTAGATTACTATAATTGAAAAAAACCTAACCTAGCCTATACTTGGTGCAAGAATTTCAAGTTACAATTCCTCTAGGATTCCTTTACCTAGACCAGTCTCTCTTCTTTGCCTCCTGGTAAAATCTCTTGGACCAGAGAGCCACTCCCACCTGCCCCCCATGGTCCCTGCTGTGGCTCTGCCCCTTCTCGTCCTGGTACCCTCACCTAGAAGTTTGCAGATGTTTGACCTTGGATAGTAATACCTGGCAATCATACCCCACAATAGGCAGTTCTGCAGTTCTGTCCTTGACCCTTCTCTAACTCTCCTTCACTCTCTGGGTCAATTCATTGTCCCCCTAGGACTCAATTATCAATTCTGTGTAAATGACTCAAATTCTGGGCTAGTCCTGATTTTTTTTTTTTTTTTTTTTTTTCAGTTATAACCTTAGTGGATAAAGGTCAAAAAGTTCTGGGCTGTCAAGAAAAAAGCAAACTACTTAAAATTTTAAACCAATATCTAAAGCCCACTAAGAGTAGCTTTAAAGAAAAGCGGAATAAAAAGGCAAGACATGTCCTGGCTGGTGTGGCTCAGGGTGTTGAGCACCGGCATGCAAAGGTCTGTGGTTGGAATTCCAGTCAGGGCACATGCCTCTCTTGCTCCCTCCCTGGCCCTCATTCTAAAAGTAAGTAAGTAAAATCTTAAAAAAAAAAAAAAAAAAAAAAAAAAAGCCCTGGCTAGTGACACAGTGGATAAGGCGCTGGCCTGCAAACCCAAAGGTCACTGGTTCAATTCCCCAGCCAGGGCACATAACCAGGTTGCAAGGTCTCCAACCAGGTCCATGGCTGGAGGTAGGTAAAAGACAGCCATACATTGATGTTTCTCTCCCTCTCTCCCTTCCCTTCTCTCTAAAAATAATAAATAAAATCTTTAAAAACAAATAAGGTAAAGCAGAAGTCCTTCTGGGCAGACGCACAGAGCACAGATAACCAATATAAACTCACCTGCCTAAGTTTCCAATGATATTTACAAAAGACGGCATATTGTGGGGAAAGAAGGAATACTGAGGAGCATATAAGACTATGTAAACAAGACTGCTACTGCTCTGAAAAAATGCTATGACACCTGTGCTTTTTCAGTTAATACTTCACTTAAAACACTTATTTAGACTTCTAACAACAAATATCTAATTGCTCGAGATCTCCCGTTTGCATACATAGTGGGATGGAAGAGCTTAGGCAGCCCCTTCTTTTGAACTGCCAGCATTTTGTGACTTTGGAGTGGCATTTTTCCCAAGTGGCTTTGTCCTGCAATAATGCAGCTGTCTTGGCTTCTGTGCTAAGTCAGTAAACTGCCTGAGGACAGGTGCTGTGTCCTCATCCCCTCCGAGTTCCCTTGGCAGTGTGCACAGCGCCTGCGCTTAGCAGAGGTCTGAAGGAACCCATTCTTTCCTCTCTGCACCTCTGAGCTAATCAAGAGGACGTGTGTGTGCACATCTCCAGCTCCTACTAGATCCCTTCCACTCCCGAGTCCCTGAAAGCTGGCCTCTGCTCCAGCCTTCATATGAGCCTGTTTCGCCTCTAACCCCCTGGAGAGTAAAGTGAGCCAGGGAGGGACTGGTTAACAAAAACTAAACGATGCCTCCCCAACAGCGGGGCAGCCAAGCCATCGCTATTGGGATGGGCCAGTGTTGCTGGGTCCTTCTCTCTTTCCAGAGAAAACAGAAACCTGCACCTGTAGGTAGAATCTCCAGGCTTGTAAACTGGTGACTCACCCAATGAAACAAGTCTTCTTGGCGTCCTCTACCCTGCGAATTGTCAGCCCCCAGGTTTTGTCCCTTTGCTCTTTCCATCTCTCTGAACCCTCTCTGCAAAATCTCAGCATCATTAGCTTCCAATTCTTCCTTTAAATTTTGTAATATAAAAATTGTATTTATTTTAAGATGTACAGCATGATGATCTGATATACATTTACATAGGGAAGTGATTGCTACAGTCAAACTAACTGGCATTCATAGTTACCACTTTTCTGTATGTGGTCAATGGTACCTGAAAGCCAGGTTCCAATATTCAAAAAGTATGATTTGTAAAAAGATTTTATTATTTATTTATTTATTTATAGAGAGATGGGAAGGGAACGAGAAAGAGAGGGAGAGAAACATCACTGTGTAAGAGATGCATCAATTGGTTGCTTCTTTCATGCCCTCATCTGGGGGCCTGGCCCTCAACCAGGCATGTGCCCCAACTGGGAATCAAACCAGTGACCTTTAAATTCTCAGGCCAGCGCTCAATCCACTAAGCCACACCAGCCAGAACCAGAGTTGTTAACTGTAGTCATCATGCTGTACATTAGACCTGCTGATTTATCCCTCCTACCTAACTGCCACTTTGTACAACTTTAACATCTCCCCACCTCCCCTACCTGCATGCCCATGGTAACCATCATTCTATTCTGCTTCTATGTATTTGCCTGTTTTAGATTTCACATATCAGTGAGATCATGCAGTTTTTCTCTTTTAAGAAAGGCAGCCAAAAATGTGCCTATCCTCATAGCCCACACTGATCACAAGTCCTCGGTCCTTGTTCTCAGTCTCCACTGCACTCGTTGAAGGTTATGTCGCTCTTTGCCCACCCTAGACTCTGCCTTCTCTCATGAATCTTGCTGTTGCCATGGGGATCCTCACAGAATGCAGCTCTGATCACCCTGCCTTCCTGACAAAAAGTCAAACAGAACTTTCAATGACTTTGCTGCAGGCTGAGTTCCATGGCAGAAATAGCCTTAGCTTTTCTAAAGTGGCCCTGTTCCCTCTACAGCACCACCTCCCTCATCACCCACACCAGCTTCACCAGGCCCTTGACTGTCAGGTGTCTACCTGCCTCCGGCCATTCACACCGGTGACTTGGACATGCCTGGCCCCCATTTGCATCACTGTACTCTCCCAGCTCCTAACCCCATCCTTTTTCACCTGGGCAGACCCTACAAAGTGATTTTCTCGATTTCCTCAGGAAGCTTTTTTCAGGTCCTGTCCTAGACAAGATTAGGCCCTTTAGTAGTACCTTGAATTTTTCCTTTAGGGTATTTATCACATTTGTGGTGTATCACACCTGTGGTTATATAATTAGGAATATAATTGCTTCTTAAAAATCCATTTCCTTTTAGAGCACAAGACTTCATGAGGACAGTGTATGTGTGTGTGTGTGTGTGTGTGTGTGTATGTGTGTATGTGTGTGTGTGTGATACCCAGTGTGAATCCCACAGGAGATGGTATATTAAGCCTTTCTCAATTGGTCACCTCAGTGGGCCACTCCTCTGAGTATAATGACTCCCAGCCACACCAAGTTTTCTTTGCCCCCATTGCCATAGAATGCCGCTATCCCAAGCCTGTGCACCCTTCCAGCCCCATCTGCAGTCTCTCCCGTCCCACAGCCCTCCATTAATACCTCCAGCAGAGCGATCTGGCTCCCGCACTCAATCTCTCTGAGCCTCAGTGTTGCTGTGAAAAGTAAATGCATATGTGTACAAAACATATGGTTGTTTTTTCTTGGACAGTGTGCCTCAGTTGGAATATCATATCATGGACTGAAAGGTTGTGTGTTCAATTTCCATTTGGGCATGTACTTAGGTTGTAGGTTCGATCCCCAGTCGGGACATGGACAGGAAACAACAGATCAATGTTTTTATCTTGCATCCATGTTTATCTCTCCCTCCCCCACCCCTTCCTCTCTCAAAGCAATGGAAAAACTATATATATACATACATATATATATACACACACACATATATATATATATATATCCTCAAATGATGATTTTTTTAAATGCATATGGCTGTTACATTGAAAAGATTATATATATGTTAGTAACTTTGCTGAGGATTTGAGGAGTCACAAGGGCAGAGCACATCTTATGCAGCCCAACTCTGCCCATTTCCCTAGATCTGCTTCTACTCTCCCTCTCTCTCTTCCTCTCTCCTTGCACCCCATCATGGAAGAACTGGAAAATCCCCTCTTTCCTTCTTACCCAGAACAGTCCCCTAACACCAACTTCCTGAAGGAGCTCATTTTCTAGTACCAAATACTATCAGCATGTTCCCCCTTCCAAAAAAGTATCCACTAGTCCTCAAAGGAATTCTAATGCAAACTTTACTAACACTCCATGCTTATTGTAATTAGAGCTGAATACCCATGGATAATGCCTGGTATGGGGGACTTAATGTTTGTGGAGTGAATGAAAAAGATCAATATCTGCAAAAATAAGACGTAAATGTCCTTTTATTCATTTTTCACTCCTTCTGCAAATACAAGGTCTGTCCAGAAGATATCCAGCCATTTAATATGAAAAATAGAGACATTAATTGGAAAAGATACAAGATACAAGGAATATTGTACACAGGATAATGATGCCTCTGTCCCCTTCAAAGTAGGCACCTTGGGACCTCACACAAGTTCTCCCAATCTCCATCAGTTGCCCTGAATCTCATTGACTGTCTAAAACCTCTTCCCCTTCAAAGGCGGTTTTCGTTTTGGGAAAAGCCGGAAATCACAGGGTGCTAAATCTGGGCTGTAGGGAGGCTGAGTCACCTGGGTGATTTGATATTTTGCCAAAAAACTCTGCATAAGACATGATGCATGAGTGGGTAAATTGTCATGATGAAGCTGCTAATCACCAGTAGCCCATAGCTGTAGCTTTCTGAATCATCCAAATCGTTTTCATGTAGTAATGATCAAGCTTAATGCAAAATTTGATGTAGACTTGTGGCTCTACTCATTTTTTAATGCAATGGCCACAACAGTACACATGCTCACTCAAAGGTGTCTACTGTCCCCACCAACTAGTACAGTGAAGTTGTCCTTGTTCATGCATGCCCGTTCCAGTCCACTCTCTTTGGGTGCCATGTTACACTGATGTTGTGCAAAACCGTTCTCATTATATTAACAATGGCTGAACATTTTCTGGACAGGCCTCATAGATATCAAACGCATAGAATTTCTAAGCATTGTTCTTAGAGTCAGAGATGAAATAAGTCCTACCTAAAGCTGCTTATGATTTAGTGGAAAAGATAGGACAAAGGAGAGACTGCTTCCCTCAGAGGGGCAGATGAAGTGTTAAAGAATTTTATCTTATCTCCCACTGCCTAAGAAGCCCTGGCTTGCAGGAGTATTTCTTTATCTCATATGCAAAGTGGGAGGAGGGAGTTCCTAAAGCTTCAAACTGAAGAGCTACTAGGAAGAAAAAAGTCTGTAACATTAACCCAGAAAGCAGTATGGTTAGCCTTCTGGTACTTCTAAAGCTAATTTGTATCATCTTCCCACTTAAATTTAAGGAGACAATCTGAAAATAATATTTCCAAGGACCATTCTATGGCTAAAACTGGTGACAGTGAGTGCTCCCTGTGGGGTTTTATTTCAGTTCATGTTTTTCTCTGTCATCTATAGAAAGGATATTTTTAAAGCTGAAAAGAAATCAAGAAATTCAAAATTGAGGGTAGTGAAAGCCATACTATCACTTTTTTCAAATATCCTAATTTAATTTTGCACTCTTTTTTTTGAGTACCAGATCATTGAAGTTGTTTTGTATGTAAATTGTCCAATGAAAGAAGGCAAGAATGTGTACATATGGCTATATTTACCTCCCTATTTTGTACGTCAAACCTTAGGCTATTATTAAAGGTCCCATTTTCAACAAACCAAGCAACCGATACAAAAGAAAATGAAAGCTGTTCAGTCATTATCTGAGCTGATAATGATATCCTTTGTCTATTGCCTTCTATGATATATCAGTACTGTTGCCAAGAGCAACAGCCTGTCAAGAAATTCTATCCCTTTATGATACAATAAAATTTCTGTTAAAAACATTTTATTGGGAAAGTCAATCTCTTCTTCCTTGTAAGCACAAGATTTTGCTTTTTTTAAAACAAAGATCTCTGCATTGTCTTGCTGGAAATAGTTTTCTAATAATCTTTTTCCAATTTCAAATATTAATGTGTAATATCTCCTAACTGGGTTAAAAGCCCTTCACTTTGTACTTTTTCTAAAACAACTGAAAGAACAGTTTCTAACTAAGTAAAGTAAGTAGGACACAGAGACTATAACAGTTATACATTTAATAAGTATTTGTGTTCATATCACATTGCCCCCTTCATGTAAATTACCATGAATATGTGTGAGTGAGGGAATCATTTGAGTACCTATCACCAGTTCTGCTAGTCAGTAGTGGGTAATAACTATACTGTGGAAATAATGAAAACTAAAATTCCCATCACCTCAAATGATGCTGTCACTAGCATCTACTTGATTATCACAGGCCATAGTGGCACTCCTTGATTCTACTTCTTATTCTCCCATTTCCACAGCCACCCAGGGACCCGCCTCACCACCAACCATCCTCATTTTCTCAGAACCTAGAAGAAACAGCAGTCCCCTCCAGGCCCTCTCCTTTCAAGTACTAGAAATGAAGATCACATTTTTAAAGCCGTTTGAGATGATTCGCTCCTGCTTAGAATTTGGAGTCAGCAGGATGTATTAGGAGAAATGGGGGCCATGGCTTCTGTCTTTATCTCACTTTCTGCATGACCAAGTTACATAACTTCTCTGCAGCTCATTTTTCTCTTTTCTAAAATGAAGGAGTGGGATTCTGTAAAATACTGGTTCTAAAATGGCCATGATCTTATAATGAAAAAATGTGCATTTGACTTCTGACATCTTCACCTCCCTACAACACATAAGTGCAAACTTTAAATTGGACTTTGAGACAGTCAAGTATCTTGGCCCTAAATCACACCTTACAAAAATTTTTATTAGAAAAATACCCTAAGCACAATGGTAGAAAAGTTAGATATAACCTTACTTTATCCACTGGCTGGTAGAACAGAGGATAAGGCACCCAAAGGTCACTGGTGTGATTCCCAGCCTGGGCACATAACCAGGTTGCAAGCCAGGTCTCCAGCCAGGTCTGTGACTGGAGGCAGGTGAAAAGCAATCATACATTGATGTCTCTCTCCCTCTCTGCCTCTCTTCCTTCCTCTCTTTCTGGAAATAATAAATAGAATCTTTAAAAATGAAAGTATATATATAATTAGATTTTTGTATCACCCCCTCTCGTCTCACTTGGTTAAGAGTGTGGGGTGCATAGTCTCCCCAATTCCATTCTAGCACGCATCTTATTAACAACAGCATTGTCAGGGACCACCTGACAAATGGAATCACCTAGAATTGTGCCAGACACACCTATGCAACTGTACGTGGCATGTGTACAGTTAGTTACTTTTGCAAAATGGTTTGATGGGCCAAGCATCTCCATTTTTAATAACTTTATCATCCTTTAAAACTAAAATTTTAAAGATACAAACAACAAATAATAGCATTACTGCTATTGTTTCTTACTTAGTCAATTTGGTTAACAGCAGGGGTAATGATGAGAAGAAAAACCTAAGACTTGAGAAAAGAGTATGTGAGGACCTGCCTTGATGCTCTTTTTAAAGAAAGTATGAAAGCAGCATTTCTGGAAAGGTCCATATATGAAAAGAATGTGAGTTTCTTGATGTTTTTATTTAAAAATCCATCTTCACTAAACATTACTTATTGCCTACTGTGTCCCAGAATTATTCGATAAGACCAAATTTAAAATGAAATGGGAGTAGCTTATTTCTTCACAGAGTGCATAGTGTTTTATGGGCAGCACCAAATTCTATCTTTCTGGCTAGTTAGGTGACAGCCACAGAAGTGGGTAAAAGTAGGTTTTCAGTAATGAGTATGCAAAACTCGGAGTTTATTTTTATATTATTGTGTATCAATTGCATTATGTACAGTTACTTCTATTACACCTGTAAATCTACTTTTGCCCACCCCTGTATTTTCCAGCAGGGAAGAGTCGTTAGATGAGGACTATGAATCAGTTGTGCTCCAGGAGCCCCATTATGCAAATTACCAGTTTAAATTTGAGCCTTGGGGATTTACTGGGTAAGCAATTTAATGTAACCTGTAGTACTACCCAGGGAAGGAAAAAGCTATTAATACATTAAGTTGGCCTGATTTTTCTCACCATCAGGAACTATGGCGTTGCAAAAAGGCTGGAGGAAAAACTCAGGTTTTCATATGCTGGGCAAACTCAGCATTTCTAATTTTTGAGAACCCCTTGTGCTTCTCCCCACCTGGACTTTGCTCATGATGTTCCTTCTAGCTCACTTTCTGTTGCACACCCCTGAACTGCTTTCCTCCTGGATAACACTATTCACCCTCGCAGCTCAGGTTGATGGGTTAGTTCCTTGTGAAGAATCCCACCTCCACTACTAGGCAGAATTAGTAGCCTTTTTCATTTTGGTTTCTGAATCATGCTATGGATGAATCCCTCTCCTTCACAAGACTGTCTTCTTAAGGGTGGAGACAGTGTCTATAGCATCTGCATTTCCTATCTGCTGGCCCAACAGTGCCTGGCAGGTGGGAAGGGTCTAGAAATGTTTGCAAAGTTAATGTAATCATAAGGATAAATGGAAACCTAGTGGGAGATTGTTTGTTTTAGAAACATACAAAGACAGCCTCTGTCAGGTAATATTTTCTTTCCTAATCTTAGGTTCAAGTGACCTTGATCCTTCAATAATGTTGGACACTGGAGAGATCATTGATACAGGATCTGACTATGAAGATCAGGTAATTCTAATCTAAAAATATTTTCCTGTTTAAATATGTTTCATTTTAGTCTTTGTTAATGTTTCATGAAAACTAGAATCATAAATCATTTTTTGAAATGTTTACCATAATATATATTCCATAACAAATCATAGTAGCCTGCAGCTTTCATTCATTAAATTTGGTCCTATACCTCTTCCTTATCCACAGATCCAAAAGGCAGTTAATGAAGAAAAGGTTTGTAGTTTAAAGTTGCGTTTGACAGAAATGAGTTTACATGAGTCATCTTGCCCAAGAATTTGCTTGTATCTCTATCCCTTAACCAATAATAAACCAAAGATATTTTATTAAGCATTGACTACAGGTTCAGGGCTCTACTTTTCCATTTCTAATCTTTGAAAAGGATTGAAGGCCAAGGACACACAGCCAGAAAGTTAAATGTATTTTCTATTTGAATAAAAGCAAAGAAATGTATCTGGATCACTTTCCTCTCAGCAGAAAAACTCTCTCTACTGCTATATATTAATGATGCAAAAGAGTTGACAAATAATCCAGTTTTCCAATTGAGCTTTGTTTTTTTAAAGGATAATGTCTGAAACTTCCTTCCACCTCTCATCAGTGCTCCCCTTCAAAGGCCAAGTCTACATGTTCTGGGATTATTTTCCTATATTCAATTAATATATGTCACAAGTAAAGCAGATAGATCTGACCACTGTCCAAATTTAATGGCTGGCTACGCATTTCACAAACATATTCAGAAGCTATTTTCACAAGCATTAAGTTTTCTTTCCTTATATCACAAAGCAAGAAGTTATGGATAAGTAATGCAATGACTACCACTTACAATATTTTTAGCATTTATTAGGTGTTTAATACATACCAAACATTATGCTAAGTTTCTTATTATCTCACTAATTCCTCATAACACCTTTAGGAAATGGGAATTATTATATCTCTATTTCATAGATAAGAAACTTAAGCAAAGAGTAATTTGCCCACCATTATACAACAGGTTTCATAGTGCAGACATAAACATTCCCTGCTTCCCTTCCTTGCTCCTGAAAACAGGCCATTTGCTGCACATTTTGGAGTCTTTTCAGTTGCTAACCCTTAAGACCTCAACAGAGGCAAATGCCAAACAACAGCTGTTGAAGGTAAGTCCACAATCCAAAAGTAAAAGCTGCACAAAGAAATGAACCCTAAGATTTCCAGCTGATTCAACAAAGGGAAGGCTTCACATCCTCCAAACTAGAAATAACAGAAATGTCTGAAAGAAATCTTAAGATAACAAGACATTACATAGCAAAAAGATAAAGGGAAGATTAGAAAACATGAAAAAAGTAAAGGAGATGAAGAAGCAGGGAGGAAAAGGGAAGAAATAGAAATTCTTAGTACATAAAAATCATAATTGAAATAAAAATTCAATCAAGAGATTGACTAGTAGACTAGGCACAGCTAAAGAGACCGTAATAGAGCTGAGGAAATCACCTTAGAGTAAAATAGCTAAATAATTGCCAAAAATAAGAAAGAACTTAGGAGACACTGAGGATGGAATAACTAGGCATATTCTAAAGGGAATTCCAGAAGGAGAAAATGAAGGAAATGGAACAGAGGCTATACTTTAATGGATAATAGTGGAGAATTTCACAGAGATGATTAAAGATAAGTCCCCAGATTGATGGAATGCATCCAGTCCTAAGTCAAGATTTAAAAAAAAAAAAAAAAGTCTCACATATTCTTTTTTCGTTTAGTCATTCAACAAATACAAATTGAGCTGGTACTGTGTGCCAGCTACTATTTAGGCACTTGAAATATATAATGGTATAAAATAAGCAAGGAACTTACATCCTAGTGGGGAAGACAGATAGTAAACAATAAACATAATAAATTAGTAAATTCTCTAGATTGTCAGAAGTAATAGATTCAATAGGAAAAGGAAAACTAGAACAGGTAAAAGACTTAGGAATGCTGGGATGGGTAACAGATTTCAGTATTAAATGGATTGGTCAATGTTAACTCGTATGGCTTCATTAAAGAGATGAGATTTGAGCAAAGACTTGGCATATATTGTAAAATATCAGAACACAGAGGACAAATAAAATATAAAAGTGAAAAAGCAGCTCTGGCCAGCGTGGCTCAGTTAGATGGAATGTTGTCCCTTGGACTGAAAGGTCATGGGTTTGATTCCCATTCAAGGCACATACCCACATTGTGGGTTCGATCCCCAGTCTGGGCAGGTACAAGAAGGCAACTAATTGATGTTTCTCTCTCCCATTGATATTTCTGTCTCTCTAAAAGCAATTTTTTAAAAAATGTCCTTGGGTGAGAAAAACAAACAAACAGAAACAAACAAACAAAAAACCTTCTTTTTAAATAAAAAAGCATTACCTGTAAAGGAATAGTAATTTTGGTGGTAGCAGATTAAATGAAGCGAAAGCTATAATTTATTCAGCACCTTTTATAAAACCAGATATACTGTGTTTTATGGATTACATTCTTATTACTCAAGATTATAGCTCTGTTTATCCCCAAGTTACAGTTGACCAAATTGAAGCTTAGAGAAGTTAAATGGCTTCCTAAGACCACACAGCTAGCAAGTTGGATAGTCAAAAAGCAAAATCTGATCAGCCTGTCACCAAAATCTAGTTCCTATTTACACTACTCCAAATTAAGCCATTATCAAGGTCACAGGTAATCTATTACCAACTCCAGTTAATACTTTTTAGTTATCTTTCTTGACCTTTACTGCATTCATTCGCCAACCTTTTACTGCCAAGGGCCAGGTAGTAAACATTTTACATTTTCTGGGTCAAAAGACCTCTGTTCCAGTTATTCACATTCTACTATTGTGGTGTAAAAAGTAGGCATAACAACACTTAAATAAATGAGTATAGTCTATCTGTGTTCCCGTAAAGCTTTATTTATGGGTACTGAAACTTGAATTCCATACAATTTTTATGTAATTCATTTCAACTATTTAAAAATGTGAAGCCCATTCTCAGTTGGGGGACTACAAAATCATTCAGCTGGTAAAGACAGAATTCAAACGCAGCTGTCTGATTGCAAAGCCAAGGCCAGGAAAGATGGGCGAGGTTCTGCTATGGTAACAAATGAAACTAAAAATCAGAGTGTTTTCCTTTTAACAGTTATCTTTACATGTGACTTTCAATGAGAACATGGATGAGAAGGAAAAGAACACAAGGAAAACAGACCTGCTCTTAATTGCAGAATACCTGCTCTCACATTCACTTGACATCTCTGGTCCCTGGCTCTCTCTACATGCCAGAAGCCTGGAAAATGGAGCTTATTTAGTCTCAAGGAAGGGAGAGATCCATTTTGTGCGCACTGAGCTAGCTCAGGCCACAAAGCTCTTGCCCCGCCCCCCCCGCCCCCCTGCCATGTGCTTGCCTCTTTTGGTGCTCCTCTACTTGCTGGCTCCCTCACTTCTGGTTTCCAAGTTGCACTATCTGTCAGTTCATTATTTAAACATGGGTGTTTTGGCCCCTTCACGCCTCACCACACATGTTCTCTTTTGAGAAGCACAGTCATAGCTGTGATTTTGCCTATGTCTGCCTGCTAAACAGCAGTGGTTGGACATCCCATGTGCATTTCAAACTCAATGCATCTAAAACCAAACTCGCCATCTTTCCTCATAAGATCTGGGCTTCCTTCTGTTTTCCTTAATTCTGTGAACGATGCCACTATTCTCCCCACTGCTGAAGCCCCAAACAAAAGCATCTTCCTACTCTTCTTCCTTCTCTCCCTCCCTCCATCAGTGAGATCCAGAAGCGGTCAGTTCTCTGCAGGAATCGCTCCCTATCTCTCCAGGCCCACTGCCGCTCGCCCTGGTGCCCACCCTCAGCCTTCCTCTCTGGGACCATCGAGACCTAACCAGTGTGCCTTCCTTGGCTCCTCACTCATCAAAATCATCTTTCTGCAATAAAATGCCAGTCATGACATCCCAATGCTTAAAACCCTCATGACTCTTCATTGATGTCAGAATTAAAACAATCTCTTACCAAGGACATGAGAACCTTCAAATCTGACCCTCTACAGCAGTTCCCAAACTCATCCCTTGCCAATCTTCAAAATTCATCGAGTGTTCTAGCCACACCAAGCCATTTTACAGTTCCCCAACTGGGCTGTGCTTTGCACAGTCCCTTTCCTCTATATGGAAGCTTCCCCAACCCCATCACCTCTGTCCCGGATAACCCTACTCATACTTCTTCAAGACCAAGCTTCTCCTTGAGGAAGCCCTTCTCCCATCACATGTTCAGTTCACCTTCTCAGGGGGTCCATGAAACCTTGTGCTGCAACGTCCTCTTGTGCTGCAGACACTGTGTTCTCCTCTGTGTGTGTCAAATGCCTGGTACACAGCGTTGATCAGTAACTTTGCATTACTTTAAAAGTCAGGAAAATGATTTCCAGGTTCTTAATATGTTATTTTTTGATAACTTGCTAACTCTTTTGAGCCCGGGTTTCCTCTTCTAGAAAATGATGATAATAATTCCACTAAGAATTACTATTGTGGGAAGTAGGGAGTGCAGGTCAGTTAGTTACCTCATACAGAACAAATGCTCCACAAATGTGAACACCTTTTTTTTTTTTTTCCTTCTCCCAAACTCAACTTAGGCTGAACTTTTCAGGAATTGGTGCCTTTAGGGAGGTCACAGAGGTCATCATATCTTCAGCTAGATGAATGTGAATTATCTGAACACTTCTGGTGTCCAGCCTGGCATGTAGACACTTGGAAGTCACCCCTATGCCCTAACAACAAGTAAAATGCTGAGCAAAGTGACAAATCAACAATTCTTAGGTCTGTTAGGGAAGTGAGAACAAAAAAAAATCTGTTACACTAAAAATTGGAAAGACGGACAGGCAGATTCAGAGAATCACAACTTACCAAAACAGTGAAAAAACAAAAAACCACAATCACAAATCTCCACAGGAACCAGTGACCCGATAGGAAACCCAAACTCTCAGCTGCAAATTGCTGGAAGCTCCATGTGGGCAAGTGTGAGAGTTAAAAATTCCAGGGGACTCGGGCTTTTGTGAGGTTCACCTCCAGGAACTGAACAAGTCTTCATAGTGAATATCAGAGAAAAAACGCCTCATACTCTGGCCAGGGTAGGGAGAAGGGAACCATTTTGAAATACCCAGAGCACTCTGTTCTTCTTAACAAGGTCTGCTCTCAGGTGAAACTATTTTACTGGAACCTAACCTGCAACCTACCTCAGGAAAGGGAAATACCAATACTGGCCACCTTTAGCCATTCTGTCCCTCCTAGAGTGGGGGCAGGAAATACCTAAGAATTCAGGAGCATAGATCCACCAAAGACTGAGAACTAATTACAGGACTACATGCCTTTCACAGAACACTCCCTGCCCTCCCCCATGCCTTACCACCTCAGTTACTAGAAGTTTGTTTACTATGGTTCTTTTTACCTAGTGCACCAGGCCCACCTTTTGATAAAAAATTACAAGACATACTAGAAAGTAAAAACAGTTTGAAGAGATTGAACAAGCATCAGAACAAGAGGCAGATATGGCAGAAACATTTGACTTTACAGAAAAGAGGGGTTTTGTTGTTTGTTTGTCTTTTGGTTGTTGGGGTTTTTTATCTGTACCTAAGGAGATGTTCATTGATTTTAGAGAGGGAAGGAGAGAGGGGGGCGCCAGAGGGAGAGAGAAACATTGATTGGCTCCCTCCCACACACACCCAGACTGGGATTCAAATCCATAGCCTTTTGGTTTATGAGATGATTCTACAATCAACTAAACCTCCCTGCCAAGGCAAAAGGAGTTATTATTGTGGTTAATATGTTAAGGGCTTAGATGAAAAACGTAGACAGTATACAAGAACAGAAGGATAATGTAAACAGAGACATGGAAAATTTAAGCAAGTATCAAAAAGAAATGCTTAAGATCAAAAATACTGTATTAGAAATGAAAAGTGAACTGAACATGGTTGAGGAAAGAACTTCTGGGCATGGGGACATGACAATAGAAACTTCAAAAACACTGAGAGGCAAAAAGAAAGAGGGCTGGAAAAAATAACAGAATATTCAAGAACTGTGGGACAATGACAAAAGATGTAATATACCAATAATGGGAATACTGGAAGGAGAAGAAATAAAAGAACAGAATAAACATTTGAACAATAATAACTGAGAATTACCCCAAATTAGTATCAGATACCAAACCATAGACAGAGGAAGCTCAGAGACCATTCAGCGAGATAAATATATATCTTTTTTTAATTATACCTAGGCATATCATATTCAAATTGCAGTAAATCAAAGATTTCATTTTTTAAAAGCCTTGAAAGAAGCCAGAGAAAAAAATCTGCTCTTCTATAGAGACAGAGAAATAAAGACTTTCTCAGACAAACAAAAATTGAGGGAATTTGTTGCTGGTAGACCTGCCTGGTAAGAAATGTTAAAAGAAGTTCTTTAGAGAGGAGAAAGATGATGTAAGTTAGAAATTCAGATCTACATAAAGAAAGGAAGAATATCAGAGGATGAATACATGAAAGTAAAATAAAATCTTTCATTTTTCTTATTCCTAATAGCTCTAACAGATAGCAGTTTGTCCAAAACAACCATGGCAGCAATGATTAGATTATATTTGCTTAAGTATAAGTGAAATGAATAACAGCAATGATGCAAGGGGGCAGGAGGGAGGAATTAGGAATGTTATGTTATTATAAGGTACTTGCATGGTCCATTTATTTGAAAGTGGACTTGGATTATTTGTAAATATGTATTGCAAGCTCTAGGACAACAACTTCTTAAAAAAAAAAAAAACTTAAAAGGAAGTATAACTGATATGGTCAGAAAGGAGAAAATGAAATTATATAAAATGCTCAATTATAACCACAAAGGTAAAAAATAAGAACAAAGAACTTGGGCAACAAATAGAAAACAGTAACAAATATGATAGATATTAATCCAAATATATATCAACCAACACTTTATTTCTTTAACGATTTATTTATTCATTTTTAGGAAGAGAGAAAGAGAGGAAAAGAAACATCAATATGTGGTTGCCTCTCAAACGCAATCCAGGCATGTGCCCTGACAAAGAATCAAACCAGCAGCCCTTTGGTTCACAGACTGGCATTCAATCCACTGAGTCACACTGGCCAGCACTAAATAAACACTTTAAATGTCAGCAATCTAAACAGAAAAATTAAAAGACAGATTTTCAGAAAAGATTCAAAAACAAGACCCAACTATACATTATCTACAAGAAGTCTACTTTAACTATAAAGACACCTGTAGATTAACATTAAGGGCTACAGAAAGGTAGACAATGCTAGCACTCATCAAAAGAAAGCAGGAGTAAGCCCCGGCTGGTGGCACAGTGAATAAAGGTGCTGGCCTGTGAACCCAAAGGTCACTGGATCAATTCCCAGCCAGGGCAACATAACTAGGTTGCAAGCCAGGTCTCCAGCCAGATCCGTAGCTGGAGGCAGGTGAAAGGCAACCATATGTTGATGTTTCTCTCTCCCTGTCTGCTTCTCTCTCTTCTCCTCTCTCTGAAAATAATAAATAAAATCTTTAAAAAAAAGAAAGAAAGAAAGCAGGAGTAACTACATTAATTAATACAGAGCAGGCATCAGAGCAAGGAAAGTTATCAGGGACAAAGACACTACATAATGATTAAGAGGTCACTACCCCAAGAAGACATAACAACCTTTAATGTATATGCACCTAACAACAGAGTAATCAAGGTTCACTGGCCACTCACATCCCTGATCTCATCTATTTCATCTCCCTTGGGACTTTGATTTATTAATGGGCATTGCTTTATCTTTTTCAAGGCTTTCACCCTCAAAGTATCTTTCCTTTTCTCTGTCTACCCCCACACCAGACCCACTTTGAAGAATGAAGGAGCCAGGAACAGTGCCAAGGGTCACAGAAATGTCAAGTGGGAGACTGTCTTTCCTTCCCCTTTCCTTCAATCCCAAGTTTGGTGAACAAAAAGTCACCTCCCCATCTGCCCTATGAACCACCCACTGCTTGCTCTGTTTCCTAAGAGACCATTAAAAATCATCCCATTACTGCCATGTCAGGACAATATCTGTGTTTTTACAGTGCCTAAGGCCCAAGACACTGATGGCACATTCTGCTTTCTCAAGACTCTTGGCTTCCTTGGCTTATGCCACCTCTGTGGTCATTATTTCTTCTTCTCCTCAATGGTTTTTCTTTTTCTGACTTCCTATAAAAATGCTGTGTTGACCAAGTTCCGTCATAGGACCTCTTCACTCCCTACACAAATGCCTCATCTATGCCCATGCCTTCTACTTTATCAATGTACTTACCCATGCACTGAGTACATTCTAACGCTGAGAATATTTGATGTGCCAGACTCTATATGAAGTATGCGGGTACAATGTAAGCAAAAGAAAAAAGCAGTTCCTACTACCCTGGAGCTCATGGCAGAAATAGATAATAATAAAAGGATTACATAAATAAATATGTAATTAAAATTTTGTAAAGGTTTGGGTGAAGTACACAGTGCCATATGTAGATGTGGTTAGTGAGGTAATGAGAGGCTTTTCTAAGGCGAATTATGCTTGCGCTGAGATCTGAAAGATGAGTAAGAGGTAACCAGGAATAAGCGATGAAGTGAGAGAACAAGAAAGGACAGGGAGTCAAAGGGATGGTCACAAACAGAAAACAGCCTGTATGAGCAGGAAGCAGCATGGCATCCGGAAGGAGGCCAGTGCATCTGAGTACTCAGTAACCAGGAGGCAATGAGATGTGAGACTGGATGGAGGTCAGAGCTCTGTAGAGCAGGTTAGGTGTTGTGATTTTTATCCTAAGAACAATGGGAAGCCTTGAAGAGTAATTGAGTTCTATTTTGGGGAAGGGAGTTGAGAAGCTGTATCAATATTATATTCATGGGTTGTTGTGTGTGTGTGGTTTTTTGTTTTGTTTTGTTTTTTTAATGTTCTGGCTGCAATGGGGACAGCACTTTAGAGGAAGGCAAGACTGCATCTAGGGAGTCCAGCAGGAGGCTGCAGGGTCCAGACAAAAGATCGTGGGTGCTACATTGCAATAGCACGGTGAAGACAGAAAGGGATGCATTTGAGAGGTACTTGTGAGGCAAAATCTATAGGGCTTCTTGTCAGAATGGATATGAGGGCCAAGGGGGAGTGAGCAGTGGAAGGTGATGTCTGGGTTTTTAACTTGTACAGCTGGGTGGATGGTGGTGGCACTCACTTAGAAAGAACATTAAAAAAAACACCAGTTCCTTAAGGATAGAGCAAAATATAATTTGAGACAAGCTGGGTTTAAAGTGCCTTAACACATCCAAATAAAGAATTGAAGTGGATAATTAAATACACAGGTCTGGTGCTTAGAGGGAAGATCTACTCATTTGTTGAGCTGCTGAATATAAGTAGCAGTTGTAGCTGTGAGTAGAGATGCAATACTTTAAGAAAGAGAACAGACTTGAAAAGAGAAGGCCTAAAACTGAGCACTGAGCAAACTTAAAGGCTGGGTAGAGGAAGATGAGGCAGAAAGGAGATGTGAAAGAGCTCTGGCCAGTAGCTCAGTTGTTTGGAGCCTTGTCCAGTCCACCAAGGTTGTGAGTTCAGTCCCTGGTCAAGGCACATACAGGAATCAACCAATCAATGCACAAGTGGGGAGAACAACAAACTGATATTTCTATCTCTCTGTCTCCCTTCCTCCCTCTCTAAAATCAATAAATATTTTTTTTAGAAAAAGATACAAAAGAAGCTGTTAGAGAGATAGAAAGAAAATCAGGTATATGCGGGGTTCCAAAAGAAAAAAAGAAAACAGTATTTCAAAAAGTAAAAAGTGTCAAATGTTGATGAGTGGATGAGGAAGGGGGAGAAAGGAAAATGGGCATTGGACATAGAAACATGGAAGAAATTGTTGACCTTACAAAGGGCTGTTGGGGAAGTTATGCTTGCTTGTGTGTTTGTTTGTAATGAATTTGTTATCATGTTTAAAAATTCATAGGCGGGATCCACTGATTAGAGAGGAGGAGGATATACAAGAAGAGAGGAAGATTCCTCTAAATGCATGAGGGCTGGATTCTAAAGTACGGGTGAGGAAGGACCACATGTGGGTTATAACAAGGAGCACGAATAGGATGGGTTTGTGTGTTCCATGTGGGAAGTTATGAATTCCTCTTAGACGATTTCCAGAGGTGGAGCAGTCCAGTCAGAGTCCGAGGTCTGAAGCAAGTGGAGGGCTGCATGGTGGAGCCCAGCTGAGGGCAAACTAAGGAAACGACGGAATAGACGCGGAGTCTGAGAGACCATTTGATGTTAGTGCTTGAAAATTTATTTTGACCAAGTGATTCTTTTCATTTTTTCCCCATTTAGTAAATATTTAGTTTCGTGGAACTTCCGTGATGATATTCAGTTTCTAAATCAAAAAATATTACATTTAGCCAAAACACATGTTAGCTTGTTATCTGTAAAGCTGATTTCAATGGTGTCATTCCCAACACAGTATACTTGAGTAACACAGCACTGATCATAATTTTGGGGCTTAGCAAGTTGTAGCTGGCTTGCTGAGTCCAGTTCTGATGGGGTTTTGTAGCAAGTCCTATAAGGACTTGCTGAAGGTGTGAGGCTGGAGGAGCCAGGTTTACCTCTTAGCACTTGTAGTTAGTTGGTGGTGAAAACTACTGGTGGCCTTTTGGGAAAATGAAAACTACCAGGGAGGAGCTGAGGTCAGAAAGATACAAGTCTAGCTTTTCCCAAACACCACAATAAAAATACCAGGTGCAGTTTCAGGAAGCCAGCTCCTCCTGACGATCTCCAGTGGCTATGGGCAGTCTAGAGCTAACTGATTCTGTAACGTGAAAGACAAGTCCCACTTTTAAACCTCATAAATTAATAAGAAAGTAGTTTCACAATCTTGACTGCAAAGTCAGGGATGTCCTTCATATTTTCAATGTAGGTATTCAATATTAAACAGCAACATGACAGATGGAAAAGGGCAGGAGCCATATAAGTCTGTTCGTATGTGAGCTATAAAACAAAAAGCAATAAACAAACTCATAGACACAGATAACACTTTGGTGGTTACCACGCAGGAAGGGGACTAGGAGGGGAGGAACATGTAATAAAGAAGCCAAATATATGGTGATGGAAGGAGACTAGACTTCGGGTGGTGAGCACACAAACACAGATGATGTATTATAGGATTGTACACTTGAAAGTTATACAATGTATTAGCCAGTGTCATCCCAATGATTTAATTCAAAAAAAAAAGCAGCAACGTTAGGTTACCATATTTAGCCAAGACTTTGATATATTTTCAGCCTCTGAAGACATAAAAGTAAATGCCTCATCCCTATGCACATCTGCCGGACCCCATCATGGGACTAGAAGAGAGGTCCTCACAGAAGGAAATAAGAACTGGTAGAAATAATTCTTTGTTTCAAAGCAATAGGTTATATTCTAGGGGTAAAAACATGTAGTCAATACACTATCTGCATTTTTCTTTTCCAAAGCCCTGGTTACATTTGTAATTATTTTCATATGCTTCTATGACTTATGAAAATTCTTATTAACTAGAACAACCTTGTATGCCCTGTCATTTTTTAAGGCAAAATGACAATTTTGTGCTAACACAACAGTGTCACTGCCTTGTAAAGGGAAGGACATAGAATTCACGTGTGACCTGTCACCCGATGTGCCTGGAGCCTTCAGACAGGAAACTGTTGTTAATTACAAACCAAATAACCTTCTGGGATTACTAGGTATGTACAGAAGTCAGGGTGGGCAGCATGCACAAAGACCTGGAAACCCGTCTAAGAGTAAACACAGGCCACACAAATTTAAATGTGACTTGGCAGAAGAAGGATGTAACGGAGGTTGCCCTTTGGTCCCTGGAGTTGGTTGCCAAGGAGCAGAGTTACCATTGTCCAGCTACTGATGAATTATCTTTCTCTTTCCTGGGGTTTCAGGTCACAGTGCATATCCTTATTTCAATTTTCATCCTATTTTTGTTAGGGATGGTGGTTGTGGCTAGAGCAAGTGAAAACCGCTAGGTTTAGCAGCCTGGATGGGTTTGAGTTCTAGTCCTGCCACTTTGTCACATCACTTACTTCTCTCAACCTATTTCCAAATCTATAAAGTGAAGAAAATAACATGAAGATTAAAGAGCTGATCCCTGTCAAGGCTTGCACCAAATATAAAGCAACTATACATATGGTTTTACACACCTAAAGCCTTAACATGATGATTATTTACTGTAAGTTTCTCATAGCCTCTTTTCAATGTAGATAGAAAATATGGAACAATAGCTTTATATCACTTAGAATGTTTTAAAGACCCTTCTTTGACATACATTAAATAATAGCACAGTGAAAATTAACAATTTACTTGGGATTCCAGTACTATCCTGTGAGCTTTCAACATGCTTTCCTTACTTTTACCAACATTTGTTTCTATTTCCATTATAGCACTTTGTCACAGGGATCATAGCTATTTGTGTCTACATTTTTCTCCCCCAGTAGATTATATCTACGGAGACAGCCCATGTGCACTTCACTGTAATTCCTCAATTCCTTGCAAAATGCTTGACAAAGTATATTTTCTCCATAAACTGAATGAAGAAGAATTTCAAAGGGAAGTGTAAGAAGTCTGACATTCTGTAAACTATAAATGGAGAACAAGGAATAAAACAAATTTACATGGCAATAGTGAAAACAATTTTTTAATTTATATATTTTCAGATGGGAGGTAGCTAGGATATTAAGGGATCCAAAAACTATCACACAAGAAGTGGTTGAAGGATCCGGATATACCCAGTGAGGAAATATGTTTTCCAGACCGGGCTCTTGCTGGCCCATCCACATCACAGTTGGTAGGATTTGTGGTCTTATTCACAGCTCTGGTCTTGCACAGCACCTAACTCATGCTCAATAATTAACTGCTCAGCAAAGCAATTCTGCTCTGTAAAAGGCTGTTTTTTAAGAGAGAGCATTAGACTTCTGCATTCCTGTGTAAGAGAGTATTGGACTCTGGAGATGGCAATTACAAAAAGAGGGAATTCAGATCACTGTGTAAGGAGTTTCCTAAATAGTGTTATCCAGTTGACTTCCTTGTTGAAGATACTCAAATTCTAGGTAACCATTCCTCAGGGATGGTTTTCAAGACCAGTGATTCTTTGTGGGGGAAAATTATATGCTTGTAAGGTCTTCTCCATTTCTAAGTCTATTTGTTTAAGAAGGGCCAAGGTGTGTGTGTGTGTGTGTGTGTGTGTGTGTGTGTGTGTACATGTGTGCTCACACATGCATACAACATCAACTCCCACCACTGTTAACCAAGAAATATCTAAATATCACCGTCACTAACCTGCTTTAGTTCCTGGAATCATCTCCCTGGGGAACCTAAGTGGAAGGGTAATAATGTGTAACTAGAAGTTCTCTTTCAATTTTTTATCATTAACATATATCATTGAACCAAATGGAACTAACTGCAGCTGAATAAAGTTTTCATCATCCTAGAACACTGTTAATTAATCCTTGTCAGACTTAAATTCAGACCAGTAGAAATCACTGTACTATTAAATATAAAAAAATCACAGTGGTTTTTATAAGGGTAAAACTGTTAAGGAGGAACAAAGACATATTCATGTTGGCATTGACATGGATGTAAAAATGAATTTGTTATCATGAAGCAGAAGAGGGTTATAGTGGTTAAAACATGGGCTGGGGGTTCACACTACCTGGATTTGAGCTCTGGTTCTGTCAATGACTGATGGCGTGGCCTTGAACTTTCCTTTGCCAAAGTTTCCCCACTTTGCAAGTGGGGATTTTGTGAGAATTAAGAGATATGCCCAGTACCCTTAGAGCAATAATAATAGCTAAAATGAATTAAGTACCTACCCCAAATCAGGCAGAATGCTAAGCATTATTCGATTTTCTTAACAACCCCACCTATAGCCCCAAGTTTTAGTCAAGACTTAGAGATATTAAACAACTTGCCTGCGGTCACGCAGCTAGTGTGGCACAACTCCGTTTTATCCAGTGTCCAATGCCAGACCTGTGCTTCTAACCTCTACATCCTCCTAACCGGGGAAGTTGCTTTCTGGCCTTGTATTTATGAGATATTTTTAGACCAAGAACCTGGAGCAAGAGTAATAACAATAATAACAAAACTTTGTTGATGCTTTCCATGTTTCAGGCACCATTCAAAACACTTTACATGCATTAAGCATTGCCTCAGGTTTTGTTATTATTCCCATTTTACAGATGTAGAACTAAGCCCAGAGGAGTTAAATAACATGTCAAGGATTCAAAACCAGGCAGTCTGACATTGCTGAGACTTAAGTTTTAACCACCACCCTAGGGTCCAGGATAGCCCTCAACAGGGCACGGGATTTTAGGAAACCAGGAAATGGTTTCCAGTTCCAGGACCCAAAGGAAGACCAGTCATTAGGGTGAAGATGAATCAAAGACAGTCAGAGCCCATTTACCTCTTTGATAATTTTGCTAGAACTTCCCAGGGTTCAGCAGCAGGAACGGGCCCAGAGGTGGAATGAAATGTTGAGGCAAGCCCCATGGCAGGTGTAGGGCTTTTTCTTTCCTTGTCTTGTCTTTAATTTAGAAGCTCGATGACTCATGAAGGACTCACTTGGTCCAGAGCAATAAATGTAACAACATTCCTTTTCAAAACGCTTTGCTTTTTAATTAATCTTGTCTGGGGAAAACAAGCAGAGAACACAACCTAAAACTTTCAGGGTTTCACTGTACATTCATAACCTTGAAGAAAACCCAGAGTTAATAGCTTTTATTAAGTGCCTGTCCTGTGCCAGGAGGTCTCATGATCTGGGTTTCAACCTCACCACAATGCTGGAGGGAAGTATCATTATCCCCAAGGTAACACAACTAATAGTCTGCACTCCAAGTTCCTCTTTCCAATAAACCAGGCTGCTGCTCCAAAATCTTTAATGACCCCAGAAAACCTCTTCTTGCCACCACCACCCCAAAAAGAAAAACCAGCTTGCATTTTTCTTCCTAGCATTTTCAATCATAGGAGTTAATCTCTTCACAGACTTATAAATGAATAAGCCATGTAAAGAGAGGCTTAAGATTTTAAGAAAGTCTGTGATTGCTTCTCTTTTGATACATAATGTGCTTCATTGCCTTATTATTTTCTTAAATTTAATAACCTTTTCCTTATTTGTAAAAGCAGAACCATATGGTATGGAAAATTTGGAAAGTTATAGTAAATATAAAGAAGAAAATAAATATTTTGGAGTATTTCCTTGATTGACAGATATTTAATAAAGTTATAATCAAATTTTTTATTTAATAATATAGATTTTCCAATGGCATTGAATAATTTTATAAACATATTTTTAAAATATATTTTATGGGCCCTGGATGGTGGCACAGTGGATAAGGCACCAGCCTGTGAACCCAAAGGTTGCTGGATCGATTCCCAGCCAGGGCAACAAAACCAGGTTGCAAGCCAAGTCTCCAACCAGGTCCATAGCTGGAGGCAGGTGAAAAGCAACCATACGTTGTTGTTTCTCTCCCTTTCTGCCTCCCTCCCTTCCCTTCCCTCTAAAAAAAATTAATAATACGTAAAAATTAATTAAAATAATAATAAGTAAAATATATTTTATGAATTATGCTACTGTAGTTGTCCCAATTTTTCCCCTGTGCTCCCCTGCAACCACTATCCCCTTTTCCTCCAGCAATTCCTTTAGTTCATGTCCATGAGTCATATGTATAACTTCTTTGACTTTTCCCTTACCTATACTGTTATCATCCCTCTGTCTATTTTGTACCTACCAATTCTGCTTAGTCCCTGCACCTTTTCCCCCATTCTCCCCCTCCCCCTTCCCAACTGATAGCTCTCCAAATGATCTCCATATCTATGATTCTCTTCCTGTTCTGTTTGCTTGGTTTGTTATTTGGCTTCAATTATTGATAGTTGTTAATTTATTGCCATTTTAATGGTAGTCATTTTAATCTTTTCTTTCTTATATAATTCCCTTTAGCATTTCATATAATAATAGCTAGGTGATGATGAGCTCCTTTCACTTTATACAATCTGGGAAGCACTTTAATTCTAAAGCTTTGTTTTAATTCTAAATGATAGTTTTGCTGGATAGAGTAATCTGGGTACAACTTTCTGTCACTTTGAATACTTCATGCCATTCCCTTCTTGACTGCAAATTTTGAGAAAGCTGCTGACAGTCTTATGGGAACTCCTTTGCAAGTAACTCTCTGCTTTTCTCTTGCTGCTTTTAAGATTCTCGCTTTATCTTTAATGTTGGTCATTTTAATAAGATGTGTCTTGTTGTGGTCTTCTTTGGGTCCATCTTGTTTGGGACTCGGTGTGCTTCCTGAACTTGCATGTCTATTTCCTTTGCCAGATCACTGAAGTTTGCTTTTATCATTTTTTCAAATATGTGGTCAATTTCTTGCTCTTCTTCTCCTCCTTCTTGACCCCTATGATTTGGATGTTGATATGTTTAAAGATGTCCCTATCCTCATTTCTTTTTTATTCTTTTTTCTTCCTGCTGTTCTGATGGAATGCTTTTTCCTTCCTTGCATTCCAAATTGTTGATTTGATTCCCAGCTTCATCCCCCTCCATTTTTGGTTCCCTGTTAATTTTTCTTTATTTCACTATGCAAACTCCATTTCTGCCTGGGTCCTTTTAAGCTGTTGAAGTACCAAATGAGTTCCTGGAGCATCACAATAGCCAATGATTGGAATTACGCATCTGATAGGTTGCTTATCTCCATTTAGTTCAGTTCTTTTTCTGGAGTTTTATTCTATTCTTTCATTTGGGCCATATTTCCTTGTCTCCTCATTTTGGCAGCTGCCCTGTATTTGTTTCTATGTGTTAGGTCAAGCTGCTTTGACTCCCTGTCTTGGTAGCATGGCCTATTGTAGAAAAGCACATGTGTTAAGTTGTACGAGGTGGAACCTTAGGTAATTGCCAGGGTGGGTCAACCCGTGTCACCACTCTGTTGCTCTGGTGAGGGAGGGCTTACAGAGGGGACAGTGCTGCTGCCTGGCCTGTGGAGTTTTGTCCCGGAGGAAGCTGTCTCCTAGCACTCACACTCCACTTTCTCCCGGTGCCTTCCAGCTGTCGTCCTGGTGCTGAATCCCAGAGGGGGCTGGTTCTGCACAAATCCCAAGTCTGTTGTGGGTCCGTTAAGTAGAGTTCCTTGAGAATCCCCCAGTTTCTCTGCCACCCGAACTCCTACTGGTTTTTACAGCCAGAAGGTATGGGGATTCATCTGCTGAAACCCTGGTCTGAGTGGTCTAGACTAGAGCTGGGATCCCTTGCTCCACTTTTTCTCCACCACGAGGGGATGTAAGACCACCCATTCTCATCTCTGCTGCATCTCCACACCTCTCCACTTCTCCATGCCTCAGTGTACCTCTATTTCCATAGTTCCTACTGTCTAGAAGAATGTGGCTTCTTTAAATCCTTGGTTATAGAACTTCCACACAGTTCAATTGTTCAATTTGCTAACAATTCTGGGTGCTATTTGTTTCGTGGCTTAGTTGTAATTTTTGCTCTAGTTGCGTGCAGAGTCAAGGCATGTCTACCTATACCTCCATCTACTGGAAGTCAATATTTTAATGACAGTATAAAATATAATTCTATAGGTATGCTGTATTTTTTGGATCATTTCCCCACTTCACAGCACTTACTTCTTTTAATCTTTTCACTGTTATAAGTACAGTTGACTCTTTTTTTCAATAAATACAGTAACTATAGTATCTCTTTATGATATTTTAAGTAACATTTCTCTTTCTCTAGTTTACTTTATTGTAACAATACAGTATATAGCACAGATAACATATAAAGTGTGTTAATTGACTGTTATTGGTAAGGCTCTAGTCAATAGTAGGCTATTTGAAGTTAAGTTTCAGGGGAGTCAAAAGTTATACATGGATTTTCAATTGTGCAGGAGGTCTGCACCCTAACCCTCATGTTGATCAAGTGTCAACTGTAATGTTGCTTTGGCATGGCGTTGCACATAAACTTGGCCCAAATCTCTTATTTTTACCCTAAGAGAGATTCTTTTTTTTTTAACTTTAGAAAACTGAATTTTAATAACTGATAAAGTAAGAAACAATATGCAAGATTTGTGATGACAATGGGGACATTAATATTCTTAATGCACTTTGAGTAATGCAACTAATATTCTAGTAGGAATGAAATATTACAAAAGTCTCTGATGTCCTGTTAAAATCTTGAGTTCTGCTATATAAAACTATAACCAGAATTTTAAATCTATGTTTTTTTGTGAAAGTGGATAAATAGCTCAATTAATTCCTGTGATATTTAAAATGTGGTGGACAGATGCAAGTTTAATTTTATGATGGTTTTAATATGCTGGAATGTAAAAAAATATGTAGAAATAATATTACTGAAGAAAATTAAATTAACAAATGTTTTTAAGTCTACAGTAAGTTGGGTTCTACTTAAAGTCAGTTTTACATACACTGGATTTATCCCTTTAAACTGCTTTATCTCTGGGCAGTCTAAGAATGTTACAGGATAAATGCTCTGTGCCATCTATCTTCTGTCGACCAATTAGGAAACTGGTGGTGTCAGCAAAGTAGATATAATTGGTTTCTGCATGAAAATCTAAAGCATGAGGGTTTACCAGATTTTCTATGAGGATCATGTATTCATCTGCTATCTTGGTATTCAAGTCCATTCCTCTAATAATTCCTGGGCATCCTTTCCCATAAAAAAAGAAACAATTCATTCCCGGGTCTTTTGCATGACCTGCCATCAGTTTAGAAGTTGAAACCAGTCCTTTGTAACTGCTGCTGAGCAGACAGATGTGTGCACATCCCCCTGGCATTCCATGTGGATCCACTTCACATGCATGGCTTCTGACTGTTGGTTGAGTTCTTTTTTTGATAGATTCGCATTCCTCAAGCATTTTCCATTTTAATTAATGAATGAATATCAGTGGCAGTAAATCGGTTTACCCTTATGATACTGAAGTTATCAGAAATGGCTGCATATAAATAGTCTTCAAACACAGTTATACCATCAAATTGTCTGACTTGTCTGCCTTGAATAATAGTGTGCCTGTTTCTTCCTTCATAGTCCACAACTTCCACATAGCCCAAGTAAAGATCTACCCAGTAAACCAATTTGTTGACTAAGTCTAGTGCCAGTGCAGCTGGCTGCTCTGTCTTGGAATCAATTATCCTTGTTCTGTTTATCCCATCCATGTCACATCGCTCCACTTTGGCTACATTCCCATAGTCAGTAAAGAAAAGATTTCCTGAGCTCCAGCAGAGGGAGGGCAGAGAGGACTGGAGACACGTGTGGAGAGTTGGCGGCGGTGGCCTGGAGGGGAGAAGTGGGGAAGTGGCTATGGGGGTCCCGGGTGGACTGCCACCAATTAGCTTCCCTCGAGATTCTTAATAATAGAATTACTAAACCAGAGAGCATAAAGGGTAATATTGCAAAATTTCCCCTTCTTTCTAATCAGATATACTTCAATAATACAGCAAGGATTCCTGAGATGGGACAAAAATACTCTAAAGAAAAAGGTTTTTAGATAAGGCTGTTTTTCTAAATTATTTGAAATAAGAGCTGTCAAAATGAGATCAGTTTGGTCCCACCTATCTCAGGATGCAGAGCATACCTTAATTGCTGAAGTACCCTCAGTCCATTGATCAGTAAGCTAGGCCTCCAAAATGTTAGTCATCTCTGCAGTCAGGCCAGGTTAAGCCTCTAGGACATGCAGCAGACCCCCTTCTGGGCTCTTCCTTGGAAACAGGTTGGGTTAGCCATCAGTCCTTTATTTCACAGGCAGTTACCAAGTTTCTCTGGGTCAGGCTGTGTGCTGGTGCTTCCACACCTTCCTTCTTTCTCTAGAAACAATATTATTCAAAACATCCAAGAGTTCCTGTAATTTCCAAACACACAGGCTTTCTTAAACATTTACAGACCCCAGAACATCTCCATTCATCTTTTTTGTGTTCCCTCTGAGGCATTATTCTTCCTGCATTAAAACAATAGAACTGGCTTTGTTAAAAATAACCTGGAAATAGGCTAGGACAATTATTGATAACCGGAACCTTACTTTAATGGAGAAAAGCCATTTATATCAATTCTGTGCAAAGTAGAACCTTTGCCATGCTTAAAGTTATCTTAAAATTCCTTCTCTTGACTACTTTAATTGTGTCCCTGCTGCCTTATTTGCAAGTTAGCTGCAAATCCTTTTTTTAATGGCATGCAAAGACTCCTGATCCTAATGAGATTCTTATAAACATGGATTAGTTGGGTGTGAATTAAGGAAGCATTTCAAATAAGTTATAAGCGAATATTGGAGAAAGGACCTTCTTCTTCCCTCCTAATATTTGATGGGGAGACAATAACAAGCACCCCTTCTCCCCGCCTGACTCCTACTAAACAATTGAGAAATCTCCCAAATCCTCCCAATCTTTTCTAGGAGTGAGTAAAAGGGCAGCATTCAGCAGAGTTAGTCTGATAATAATAAGTGAGGCTCACATGGTTTAGTACTTAATGGCTTTTGTATATCATCTCATTTGTGTTGGGAAGATGTCACTATATCAAGTCAACAACTACATAGTGAACATCTACTAAATGTCAGGCACTATGCCAGATTCTGGAGTTATAAAACCTACTCGAGATTCACTTGGTGTTTGCCTTACAGATCAGTTTTCTAGAAAAGACAAGCATATTACAAAAACATACCTGTACTAGGTGAGTGTCTCAGTTAACATTCCTGTGGCTTCCAGTCACAAAACCTGCTTAAGGTAGTTCCCACAAAAAGGTATATTTATAATAAAATTTGAAGGATGTCTCACAAATCCAAGGAAGGATGCACCTAACTAAGCATTAGAAACTATGCAGAATTGGGTGCTAAAAGGCCTTTAAGGATTTCCCTCTATTTTCTGTCTGCACCCCTCTATGTAGCACCTTCTGTTTCTCTCTTTGCAGCCCTTTGCCTATATGGCCCCAGTGTGCCTAACTGCTCATCCCCTCGAGGAGGGTGAGGTTTTGGTACGTGTCATCTAGTCTTAATGTGTTCTCTTTGAGCCCCAGATCCCTTCGAGCTGTCAATGATTTGGGTCAGGGTGGGGACAGGGTCTGAGAGGAACAAGTGTCCTGTGGCCTTCACATGTGCCACAATACCGGTTTTGCTATCTGTGAGGGCAGAGAGCTGCCCCTGAAGTCACAGTGGGCTTGTCCATACATTGTAGTTCTTGGTGGCTTTCAGTCATTCCCTGCAGTGTCAGACAGGGGTCATGGCTGCTAACAGCCAGCTGCTCAGAGGTGCCCTCATTTCTCCATTTCCCCCCAAGCTGCTTTCCTTTGAGGCTGTGTCTACCATGGGTTGAGCCAGAATCACTCATCCTGCTGGTCTCAGGTACTCTGTGCCATCCTGGCCTCTCCCCCACTTGTGCACACTCACGCACACCAAGGGCCCTGCTACTGAGGCTTGCCTCCCCTGGGCCTCCTGTTCCAGGTGGGCTGGAACACACCTGCTGCCTAAGCCACCGAGCATATGAGGTAGAGCCACCAGTGTAGGGCGTGCTGGGTACTGGCGCCAGCGGCACAAGATGGCACAGGGTGAACAGCTCATGATGCCTTCTGGCCCCCAAGTGGTACCCATGTGGGATAAACTCACCACACACCACTGTCACAACTCAGTCCATTTCCATCTCACACTTGCCCAGAGGATACGGGAAGGCTGTCTCCCTCGGCCCTGTGTCTCCCACTTCAGGAGGCCAGCCTAATGAAAAAAAAAAAAAAAAAAAATACTAGGTGCTAGTATTTACATGATGCTAGAAGTGTCTACCACCTGGCCCTGCTAACAGAGTCCACTTTTTCTCAGTGTAAATTCCTAGGGAAGGATGTTAATTGGCCAGGCGTGGTTCAGGTGCATTCCTGATCCAATTGCCTATGTATGTGTGGCCAGTGTCACATTTTAGGGATAGGATGAGTGCCGGGCAGAAAGTTCAATTCCGCCAAGCCGGGAAATATAGAAGTGCTGTGGGTTCATGTGGAGAGAGCCGCTTACTGCATCTTCTGTGTTCAAGGCACTGTGGCATATGAAAAGATGAATAAAATACACAACTAGCTCTAATATAGGACAGAGTGTGATGTGGGATGCACTGCCACAGAGAGAGAACATGCCCTAGAAACACATTGGAAAGGAGAATTAACTCCAATGGGAGGAAGAAGAGTAACTTTTAAGCTTAGTCTTAAAATGGGTCTTTTAATAAGAAGAGGTATGGGTAGCTAGAGAACTTATTCTAGGGAAAGATAACAGGCCGGCTCTAGAGATGGAAATGCAGCGTGCATGGAGGGGCAGCCAGCAGGACTTGTGGGAGCCCACAAGGACACAGATGCCCCTGGAGGCAAAGGCTAGCCCAGGGCAAGAGGGCTTCACATGTGCGCTGGTGGAACAGTTGTCAGCCTTGGAGCTGTATCAGATCTGCATTTTAGACATATACTGTTGCCACCCATGTAGAAAATGGACTAAGTGAAGAGTCCGGTTTCAGGGAGGCTAGCTGGGAGGATATTTTAATAATTTAGGCAAGAACAGATGATAAGGCAGGAGCCGGGTTGGAAGCCGAGGGTACAATGAGGGGAGAGAGAGAGTATGAGGTCAGGGGACAGTGAATCAGCAGGACCTTCATCCAAATTCCAGGATTAAATACTGAAGATGGACTTTGAGAGTTTTTTTACCAAGAAGGGTATGCTGACACTGTGGTGCACTCCTAGGAAAAGGGAGTGTCCCCTTGCCTTTGCTCTCCTCTGCACACTGTGGTGTTTCAGTGTTGTTGACGGCTGGCAGGTCTGAATCCTGATGGCATTTTCAGACCCTCTGTCCCTACGATGTATTTTCCTCATTCATGAAAAGGAAGTGCTGCCACTTCACAGTCCCGTGGAGACTGCTGATACCAGGCCAGGACTAAAATTAAAAATTTAAAAAAGCAGATCATGATTACCTTTTTAAAATGCTCACTGCAACTTACAGTAGATGAAAAATGTGTATCTGCAGTTCATTGAAGGCGATGAGTTGCTAAGGCAACTGCTCAATTAAGGGGGGAAAAATGAAGAAACAAATATACTATTGCTGCTCTTGAGCTTAACATTCTTTAAAAATAAAAGAAAGGCATGTTTGGTGAGTTATTTCCCCCAAGGCTTTCTAAGGCTTTGCCTTTCTCCACTTTGTACTTGAGTCAGCGGGCCCTGCCCACCCACTCTATGATGAGCAAGCCAGGTTGCTGTCTCCATGTTCAGGAGCGCAGGGCCCTAAGATTTGACCTCGGGATATTCCGTGGTAACGTCTGCTCGCATTCAGTCCCACCAAAGCCACTTGAACAGATTTCTGTTTTTTAAGGTGATAGAGCAGAACCTTTATTGGAAGAATAGTTGAGAATAGTAGGTGGGTTCTAGCATTGTATTGACCCCTCACTTCTTTAATACCCTTAAGTAAGAGCTGCAACTTTTCTGAAGACACGAGGAATGACTCCTCTTTTCATATACTGATAAACAGAGGTTAGTAATGATACCTATTTGTACAACAATTTGCTGTTCATAAAATACTTTCTGTCATCTCATTTCCTTTTAGCCACCAGCCTCTGGGGTGGCCATTGTTCTCCCCACTTTAGATGAAAGGACCCCTCCACCCCACGTTCCACAGACTCTAGAGTGGTATTTATAAAAACACAGAACTGACTGTGTCACTTTGCCACTTACAGCTCCCAATGCCTTTCTTCCCTTTGTTCCTGGAGTGAAACCTGAGCCCTCGCGGGGGCTTCAAGGCCCAATGGGATGTCTCACTGTTAAGTCCTCCTGTGTCTCTGTGCTCAGTCTCACCTACCTGCCCTCAGCTGCTCTAGAGTGTGGGCTGCTTCACCTTTGGGCTCTCACACCAGCTGAAGGCTCCTCCTAGGACGGGCTTGTCTTTTCTTCACCCACTCTTCCCTCCATTCCCCCCCTGGCCAACTTAGGGCCTACTCCCCAACCCTTGTGCACATCAGAGCTCCTATTTTAATTTTCCCAGAACCCTTTATTTTGTGTACATTTATATTTAATATAAATTCACTTATATAATTATTAATTAGCATCAACCTCCCCAAGGAGACATGAAGCTCGAGAGCATTGACAACATCTGTTTGCTCCCCCGGGGCTCTGAGTGTTGCCTGAAGGCCTCATGAACATAACCAAGAACATGTAATGTTTTGGACTCAAACCCAAAGCACCAGGGATCCAGTGCCTTTTCCAGCATCCCACACTACGTTGCAGGTGGTAGAAATGGAAATGTTCCCCATTGTGTGAAACACTGCACAAATTAAAAACACTGAGGCCTAAAGAACATACAGTGGGTGTGTGGGACCAGATTAATTTTAAGGTGGACGAACTTGTTTGGACAAGTAACAAATAGTAACTACCCTGGAATATATGTGCTAACATACTCCCGCATAGAAGATCAAATCAAATTGCCTCATTTGTTCACTCATGAATAGGCTGTGAATGTGGCCAAGAAACCTTGTGAAGGAGAAATAAAAGCCTTCCTTTACAAGAAAGAAAACTGAGTCCTGGAGGTGGTGGAGGTGGGGTGACAGTTGTCTAATGTCACACCTCTGGCATGTGAGAGAGCTGGTACCTGAAATCAGGGGGTCAGGCTACAAAGAAGTTAGCACGGAATATCCCGAGGTCAAATCTTAGTGCCCTGTGCTCCTGAACACGGAGACAGCAACCTGGCTTGCTCATCATGGAGTGGGTGGGCAGGGCCCACTGGCTCAAGTACAAAGTGGAGAAAGGCAAAGTCTTAGAAAGCCTTGGGGGAAATAACTCACTTTCTTTTATTTTTAAAGAATGTTATACTCAAGAGCAGCAATAGTATATTTGTTTCTTCATTTTTTTATGGACCACCTAGTTTTCATATGATTTTTTAAAGTATTTTTTAAAAGATTTTATTTATTATCTTTAGAGAGAGGGGAAGGGCAAGAGGCAGAGAGGGAGAGAGACATCAATGTATGGTTGCCTCTCACCCGCTTCCAGCTACAGACCTAACTGGAGACGTGGCTTGCAACCTGGTTTTGCATTCTGGCTGAGGAATCAAACCAGCAACCTTTGGGTTCACAGGCTAGTGCCTTATCCACTGTGCCACCAGCCAGGGCTGATTTCTTTTTTAATTGAGATAATATTGACATAAAATTATATGTTTCAGGAGTATGACATGAGTTAATATTGTGAAATGATCGCCACGATAAATCTAGTTATCATCCACTGTCACACAGTTACAACTTTTTTTCTTGTGATGAGAGCTTTTAAGACCTGCTGTACTAGCAAGTTTCAAAATATACTGTACACTATGTAGCTAACTAGAGTCACCATGCTCTACATCCCCAAGACTTCCTTATCTTATAAACAAAAGTTTCTATCCTTCATATGGTAATTTCTTACCCAGGTTTTTACTATGTAATACTCATGTGTCCAATCCATAGCATAATCCTTTTCGTATTTATCCTTCAGGGCTTTTAATTCTTTCATTAATACATATGCAGAAAAGGCACAAAGAGGCATTGATGAAGGATTGATTCCAGCCTTTAGAACATCACCATTGTCCTTTTAAGTTCTCATGTCTGACACCTTCGGGAGAAGGAGATGGCTTGTAAGGTGTGTCCAGGATGACCTGTCCAGCCCCTCCTGCAAGCTAGTTCCTAACAGTAAGCATGCCCTGCATTGCTAGCCTGCCCTTCCTCATCAGACCTCTCCTAATCCTCCATCCTCGAAAGAGTATCATCGTGTATTTAGGAAAGGACCAGGTATTCCTACACTGGATTATGAGTCGAGGACAAAGGCCAAGAGGAGGAGGCTAACGTGCTGGGCCTGGGGCAAAGCCAGGCTAGAGGACCAGCCCAAGGCCATGTTGGTCAACTCTGGGCCTATAAGCAGAGTGTGCATTTTCTCAGCATGGCTGGGGTGGTGTCTTACTGATACTATGAAGTGGCAGTTGCAAGAGCCCTGAAACTCTCTTTGCTCCCCCTGTCCCAGACGTTACTTTCTATTCCAAATATTTAAGGGGAAAAATTGACCAAACTTCACTTGGAGGCAGACCACCACTATCCTGCATAGGGTCTTTGTGCAAATTAGGGGGCAAAACCCCCCTAAGCACACACATCCTTAGTGACCACAGGCTGATGAGTGGATTCAGTCCCCACAGAGCCCAAAGCCAAGACTGTGCGCACACTGCAGAGTCTTGCAGACAGCCATGCCCTGGAGGCCAACCCTCCAGCTTCCCACCACAGGCAAAATGCTGCCGGCCCTCATCAGCAGGAGTCCAGACCCATAGTTTAAAAGTCCTACCTTTCACCCTGGCCGGTGGCTCAGTGGAGAGGTGCCGGCCTGTGAACCAGAAGGTCACTGGTTCGATTCCCAGTCAGGGCACATAACCAGGTTGCAAGCCAGGTCTCCAGCCAGGTCCTTAGCTGGAGGCAGGTGAAAGGCAACCATACATGGATGCTTCTCTCCCTTTCTTTCTCCCTTCTTGCCCTTGTCTCTGAAAATAATGAAAAAAAAATCTTTTTAAAAAATTAAAAATACAGGTCACAAGCCAGGTCTCCAGCCAGGTCCACGGCTGGAGGCAGGTGAAAGGCAACCATACATTGATGTCTCTCTCCCTCTCTGCCTCTCTCCCTTCCTTTCTCTCTAACAATAAGAAATAAAATCTTTTAACAAAAATAAAAAATAAAAATATTTTTTAAAAAAGTCCTACCTTTCAAGGGTTAACTCCTCTTACAGGATTGTCTTCTCTGAGCCGCTTTTATTTCTGTTTTTGGCAGTTGTTTGTTTTCTCTGTTCAGACTTCTGTAGGAGAGACTTTGAGAAATAGGAAAAAAAAACCAGGCAGTTTTCCTTGGCTCCTGCATCTGTTTGTTTTTCGGTGGTGGATTGAATGTATGTTTTTCCAGTGTGATGCCATCATGCTTTGTAACAATTCCCCAAAATACTCTCTGCCAAAGGTTTTTCAAAAGATAGCCACATGGTTCTCTTTTATCTCCTGTGTAACTTCATACTGAGATTTTAAAACAGAGGGGATATAGTCAAGGCTGGCCTTGGGGTACAACATATTCCAGGAGGCCTGCAGGTAGGTCACTGTAGAAACCAACCTGTGCTGTCTTCTGCATTGTCTAGGGAAACTTCTAACACCGAAACAGTGCTGACATTTGTCGCACCAGCATAATGGGCTGTTTAGAGGTATAAATTCTGTGACTGGAGGAGTCTGGAGGAGCTTCATTGATGAACTACCCAACTAACTCCCAGATCTTCAAGTCTGTCCCCAAAGACTGTCAACACAACAATAAGTATCACCACCTTGGGCAGGTAGCATTAAGTAAACAGCCCACAAAAAAAAAAAAAAAAAAAAAAAAAAAAAAAAAAAAAAAAAAAAAAAAAAAAAAACCATTGAAAATCATGAAGGTAAAGTAATTATAGTTTATAATGAAAAAGTAAGAAGCATCCTTCCTGAAAACTGTCAGATTGCCTTTCCTAGCACTCTGCAGGAGCCACGAACATTGCCAGGACTTGTAAGGTGGCCAGGAGCAAAGGCAGTCTGTAGACAAAGGATAAGTATTCCAGGCTGGACAGACATAACAGGCAGGGATCCAGAGGCCAGGTAAAACAGGTCAAGTTCTGAGAAAGTTAATCATTTCACGTATCTTGTGGGCTTTGTCTTCACTAGCATCGGCAAAACAGCAAGAACTTTATAAAAGTTGTAGCTTGCTACTATAGATAGTAACTGCTCATCCATCTCACCCATCCTGAGCCCCTCCTGAGACTTCAGACTCTAATTATTTAAAAGCCCCGTCATCTCATGTCTACAGATTATTTCTAGCGAGAAAAACACTTCTTTTGACCTGCTTCTTGGATCACAGTTCCAACCTGGGTGTCGCCGTTAGCTCCTCCATTGCTCTATGACCCATGGCCACTAAGTAAGTCTGCCCTACTCTGCACTCGCCGTTACCCTCTAGAACCTCAGAGAATTGAATGCAGACATTCAAATTGGAGAATAATGAAAGCAAGAGACGTAGGCACTGATCAGAGCTAGACTGTAAATCTAGGGATGGTCTTTGGAAAGCTGTGTGTGATAGTGATCATTAAGAAGTGCTTCAGAAATTGTTGTTTTCTGGCTCATCCAGCTCCAGCCAAAGAAGAAGGAGGGTAAGTAAGAAGGTCTTTATGCCATGGCTTGTACGAAGCAGACTGCCTGCAAATGGATGGGTAAAGCACCAAGGAAACAGCTGGCTATAGAAGCCTCTCACGAGAGTGCACCCTCTACTGAAGGGGTGAAGAAACCTCATCATGACAGGCCTCGTACTGCAGCACTGCATGAAATGAAGTGTTATCAGTAGTCCTTCAAACTTCCGATTTTGCAAACTTCCCTTCCAGCATCTGGTGTGAGAGAATGTTTTGGACTTCAAACCAGATCTGCACTTCTTGCAGAGGGCAAGTAAGAGCTATCTGGTTGACCTTTTGGAAGGCATTAACTTGTGTGCTACCCATGCCAAACATGTAATAATTATGCCAAAAACCATCCAGCTAGTATGCCACATATGTGGAGAACATGTTTAAGAATCTACTGTGATGGAAAAGGTTTCGTTATTTTTTTTTAATTATCTTCTTCCTGTTGTTGGTAATTCTGAAAGTTAGATTTCTTTTTTATGTGCTCAAAAGGTAACGAAGTATATGATTGCAAGTGGAATATGAGACAGAAATCGGCAGTTCTACTTTATGATAATTATAACTAAATCCATTAAATTTTTCTGGGCAGTGCCAACATTTGTATTTTTTTGAAACAAGCAATTTCCTTATTGATGGCAAAAAGAAAGAAAAAGTGTTTCAGACTGCAGAGAAAGCCCTGAGGGACACCCAATGAGGGGCAAAGAACTCAGAAGAAAGTGGAATTGAGAAGCTATCAAAGAGCCCTGAGAGCCTACCCCCTGCCCGCTTCATCCAGAACTACCTTCCCCAAAGCTTACTTCCTTTTTAAAGAAAGACAGTGGCCTGTCTGGTGGCTCAGTGGATTGGCACCGGCCTGCCAACCCAAAGGTTGCTGGTTCAATTCCCAGCCAGGGCACATACCCAGGCGAGGTCTCCAGCTGGAGGCAGGTGAAAGGCAACCATACATTGATACTTCTCTCCCTTTCTCCTTCCCTCCCTACCCTTCTCTCTGAAAATAATGAATAAAACAGTTAAAATAGTTTTAAATAAAATTTAAAAATACAGATAGTAGGACAAAGGATGTTTCCTTTCGTTTATATTTTCCCCCTGGTGGGGGCAGGGGAACACATGAACACACTAATAACCAATAGTGTATTTTACTCTACAAACTAAGATTTTCCTTTTTGATGTGAAGGTTTCATAAGGAGTTTATAGTCTCATAGCACCTTATAAACTGCCAGAAATGGCCAATATGCTCTGTAGCTCCTGAAAGGTTGAAGCTAAGCTTTGGCATTTTGTAATGTTTTACAAGGAATAAGAAAACAAAGAGGTAAAAGACCAAAACAACTCTCCTTGGTAAGAATCTAGTCAGGTGTGACTTCATGGGCAACATTAACTTTAAACGGGATGAAACCCCAACCCGGAGCTCGCTCTCCCTCCTCGACCGACCTAAGCGGTGCTCCTGCGCTCAGCCCGCAGCGAGGTCAACACAGGAGTTTGTAGGAAAACAGCGGGATGACCTTTTTTCTTTAACATTTCTAATTAGAGATACCAACATTTAAATTCCCATACCTTTTTCTGTGTCTAGGCGGTTTATACATAAAAGAAAAGTGCCACTCCTAGAGAACTAGATCTGTAAAACGCTATTTAAAGCAGTTGATGGCGAGAACCTGCAATTTAATAAGGCTAGGAAAAGGTTAGCCTAGCATGCCCTGTATTTTTTCCTCCCTGTTTACTCAATTATACAAGTACTGCCACAGCAAGCAGACCTTTAATTGTATATACTTCAGTGAAAGAGCAATGGGTCTGGCTGTAAAATAAATTCTTGGGTGTAACTAAATTACATACCACTTCCTACACTTTTTTTTTTTTTTTTTTTTTTTAATTGCCCATTGCTTTAAATGAAAACATGCTTTGGCAAAGAACTGTAAACACTCAGAACGTTTCTCAAGGACTGGTCTCCCCTCTTCCTGCTGATAAGAGGTAGTTATGTTTCCCTTTTCCAATAGACTTCTGCTGAAGAACCAAGAAATTTCAAATCTTCATTCACAGCTCACTAGTAAAATTTGAGAACTTCATTTTCAAATCACCATAATCCAGCTTTGGTCCCTCTTACAGCAAACGGATCCACTTTGTTTCTATGCATATTGATGCAGGTGTTCCAGAGGGCAGGGGCACAAGGCTTCAGCACCCGCTGTGGGTTCTTGGTTTTGTGCAGGAAACAATTCAAAAGTCAGCCAGCATAGAGTTTAAAATGAAAGGGAGTTTATTAATGAAGTGGTACAGACAAAACAGCTACCCTTTAGCAGAATTTGTTTCCTTTATTCAAGTTGATTTCATTGGAGGCTAGGGTATTCAGTGAAGGTGAGGAATATTCAGAAGCTTCCCAGGAAGGGGTGGAGATCTCTCAGAGGAACTCCATCTGCCATTTTGTATCTCTATATGGACTTTCCCTTTCTGATCATGGCAGGTTGGGGGTATGTCATTTAGCATGCTGATGTATTGCAATGCATATGTATTAATATGGATCAAACTGGTCTCTGCTGGTTTTAAGCCATACATCTTGCGTGTTGGGAGTAGTGGGTGTCTCACTGTAGCCTTGACAGCTTCTTGCAGCTGTTCTGCCACATACCCTATTTCAATATAGCAGGAGCATTCATTATACTTGGCCCATGTCATGTATCTGCTCATGGCACTTGGTCCACCTGCACTTCACGGCAATAATAGGAGCTCTGATCCTAAAGGAAAACATACATACACCTCCTGGCTGCCCTTCCTACAAATAACACCAGAATCCAGCCTTGAAAAAGCAGTTTCTTGCCTGTATATCCACATGGGGAGATAAAACGGAATGCAATTGCTTTTGCTCCTTTTATAGATCTGGCTTGCCTGGAGAATGAGGGATAGAGACTCAAACAAATCTGTAGCCCAAATCTAGCTTCCCCCATCAAGCTGTGAATCCCATCTTGAGGTTCAAAATGGATTTTAGCTTTCCCCATCAATTACCAACATATATAATATAGAACAAAAAGATGTGGCCACTTGAATTTGTTTGGGTGTGTGTGTTAGTGGTTTTGCTGTAGCTCTTCCAACCTTCACCAGTATTAATTGCATCATTGCAGGCTGTCATAACTTCCTGCTTGTGAGTCATAAGTGTCACATCCATAAAAAATCTGTGCCTGTATTTGTACTATCTTGCTTTGTCAGTTTGTTCAGATATGGTATCCTACTTCATGCCTCCCAAAAGCTAGTTTAAAGCTATGGAAAGTCATCTGTGTCTCATTGTACTCACAAAGCCTAACCCCACAATTCAGAGTTACAAGTGACAAAGGACTGACTGGATGGAGCAGCAAACAATAAAAGGTTGTAACACTAAGAAACACCCACAAGCATGCAGGGTGGCACTTGGTCAACAACAGTGGGTTGTGTTTGTTTTCTCAAAATACGCCTCACTGAAGATGCAGCTAACAATGCAACTGTATAGAAACACCTTATCAGCTGTTTCTCGAATAAGCCTATATGACAATTTTCTCCTTATATAATTGACATTCTGAAATTAATGTTTTTTATGTAGAATGCACCTAGCATTTGAAAATAAAGAGCCTCCAGGAGTTGTATTGCATCTTTTTCAACAAAACCGGGACTGCCTTTCATTTGTTGTTTCATGTGTGTATGTTTAAGATACCAGAATAATTTTATTTACCAAATATTTACAGTGGAATTGGGAGGTTTATTTTGAGCATCACTAGAAAATGGCACCCTCCAATCAAACACTCCCATTCACCTAGGTTTTCATGCCAGTCAATGCAGAGTGTCACACTCCTGGCACAGAGCTGATGACAGTTGCATGTATGCTCCAGAAACCTGTTCACTATCCATGCATTCATAGAAATAAAAGTGGGGCTTAGTTAAAGCATTTGGGTCAACAGAATAGAAGGCTGTGAATAAGAGCTATGGATAAAAACAGGTCAGAGCCAAGCAACCAAAGAGGTCTGAGAGGCCCTTTTAAACATGAGGCCCTTTTGTGAATTGAGATTAACCCTGCTCAAACTCCCGAACATGATAGCCAGGTAAAAGAAAGATCTGATAGAATTTAGTCTGTAAACGGGGTGTAAGTCTGATACTTCGACAACACTATTAAAAACTGAGGGAGAGGACTCAGTTGTTTCCTCTTAACATTACCTGGACTTACTCAATAGCTGTTTGGCCAGCAGTAGGTCAAGTCTGATTAGACAGTTCACTTCCAGCAAAGGCTGCTGTTAAGCCTTTTTCTATGTAGCTGCACTTTAGGCAAACATTAATTGCTTCAAGTAGGTCTCTAGAAGCAGAGCCTGAGGTGGGGATATTTTGCAGTGTTATTAGGGATGAGGAGAGGTGCAGGATAGGGCAAGGGTAGTACCTGAGCAAAGATGTGGTCCCAGCTGGTCAGCTGATGGGGTCAGCCTGATCTTGAGGGGAACACTGAAGCACAACTTGCACCAGAGTCTTCCCAGTTTGAGAAAGGGTCCAGACTGCTGTAAGCCTGTAGCACTAGCTGGGAGATGGTTGCACCAGCTAGGCGAACGTCAGGACACTAACAAATCTATGGTGGCAGCTAAACTGATGGGACTACCTTTCTAGGGCCCTTGTTATATGGTAGGAGATGTGGTCCTCGTCCCAATCATTACCTCACTAAGAACATGATGACATGATCATGGGCCCCTCACACGATCTCTGTAAAGGTCTTTTCCTCATCGGTAAAGTGGGAGAGGTGGATAGTAGGGTAGGACTTTAGATAATTGCTATTACCCCCAGCTCCAAAGTGCAAGGATTTCAATGAAGGAAGTGGGGGAGAGGGGTGTGCTGAGGAATAAATGAAGTCTTTTTCACTCATAGAAGGAAGTTAATGAATGTAGAGGTGTTCCTGCATGGCCACTCCATGAAGTACTCCCCTCTTACCTTGAATCGTGGAAATCTAAAGAAACAGCAGTAAAGCTGCATTTCTTCTGAAAAGGGATGGCAAGCCTCTGTTTTCAGACAAAGTGCTTTCAGGGAGGTCAGTCTACCTCAAGGAATCATTAATACAGGAAGGCAATCTCATTTAACTGAGTCCTACATCAAAGTGAATTAGGGGCCAGAGGCTGTCCCTGCAGAATAACCCAACCTCTGAAGCAAGAGCAATTTAGCAAAATCTATCAAAATTATATAGATAAATACATTGACTCTTTGGTTGCACAGCCCTTTCTCTGGGAATTTATCTTCCAGCTTATGTGTATGAAATGACGTTTATATAAATTTATTCATTATGCTACTTTTCCAAAAATAGTCCAAGATTGGAAACAATTCAGTGGTCCATCGATAAAGGACTATTTTAAAATGATAGCCAAGGGGCACAGGGATGCACTGTGTCATGGAGAGACAGTGGCAACGGTGATGCAGTGAACGGTAACACACTCAAGCGTGATGGATAAAAATCAGGAGAGATACCTTGTAACTGAGCAGTCCTGGCCCCAGGCCAGATTGCACAACCCAGGGTCCCACTATCTGGAAGATAAATCCCCACAGCTTCTGATTGTAAAAACCAGTGGGGGTTGAGCAGCAGAAGAAACAGCCAGATTTTCAGAAGAATCCATTTAAAGACCACGCATGGACTTAGACATATGCAAACCCACCCATTCTGTGATTCACCACCAGGGCAACAGCTGGGAGGGTGCCAGACACATATGGGAAGTGGGTGAAGTGACTGGAAATGGGGCGAGTGTGAGGCAAACCTCCAGAAGCCAGGCAGTGGCATTGTCCCTGCTCTGATCCCTTCCCATACTAGAGCCATAAGGCTGTGAAGTGGGGTGCCCTGCCCTGGTGATTACCTAAGGCTCTGCCCCCCCACAATTAACAGCTGCCTTTTCTAAGATGGGAAGTCAAAGCAGCTCTACCTACTACACAGAAACAAACACAGGGAAGCTGCCAAAATGAGGAGACAAAAAAAAAAAAAAAAAAAAAATATGGCCCAAATGAAAGGACAGAACAAAATCCCAGAAGAAGAACTAAATGAAATGGAGATAACCAACCTATCAAATGCGGAGTTCAAAACACTGGTGGTAAGGATGCTCAAAGAACTCACTGAGTATGGCAAAAACATAAGGGAAGAAATGAAGGTCTCACTGAGTGAAATAAAGAAAAGTCTACAGGGAGCCAAGAGTGGAAAGGATGAAGCCGAGAATCAAGTAAAAAATTGGAACACAAGGAAGAAAAAAAGCAGTCAGTCAGAACAGCAGGAAGAAAAACTAATTTTTAAAAACGAGCAAACTCTGGGACAACTTTAAATGTACCAACATTTGAATCATAGGGGTGCCAGAAGGAGAAGAGGAAGAGTGTGAAATTGAAAACTTATTTTAAAAAATAATGAAAGCAAACTTCCTTAACTTGGCAAAGGGAATAGGCATACAAGTCTAGGAAGCACCCAGGGTCCCAAAGAAGCTAGACCCAAAGAGGAACACACCAAGACACATCATAATTAAAATGCCAAAGTTTAAAGATAAAGAGAGAAAAAAGCAGCAAGAGAAAAGAAGGGAGTTACCTACAAAAGGGGTACCCATAAGACTATCAGTTGATTTCTCAAAAGAAACTTTGCAAGCTAGAAGGGACTGGCAAGCAGTATTCAAAGTGATGAAAAGCAAGGACCCACAACCTAGATGACTCTACCCAGCAAAGCTGTCATTTACAATGGAAGGGCAGATAAAGTGCTTCCTACACACAGGGTAAAGCTAAAGCAGTTCATCAGCACCAAGTCATTAATACATGGAATCTTAAAGGGATTTCTTTAAGAAAAAGATGATCATAACTATGGACATTAAAAGGGCAACAAATTTATAACTATTAACAATTAAATCTGAAAAGCTAAGCAAACCCTGGCTGGTGGCACAGTGGATAAAGTGACGGCCTGCAAACCCAGAGGTCGCTGGTTCGATTCCCCAGTCAGGGCACATAACCAGGTTGCAAGCCAGGTCTCCAGTCAGGTTTGTGGCTGGAGGCAGGTGAAAGGCAACCATACATTGATGTCTTTCTCCCTCTCTGCCTCTCTCCCTTCCCCTCTCTATAAAAGTAACAAATAAAATCTTTAAAAAAATTTTTTAATAAATAAATTAATTCAAAAAATAAGCAAACAACTAGAACAAGAACAGAATCATAGATGTGGAGACCATTTGGAATGTTATCAGCTGGGAGGAAGAAAGGGAAGAATATGGGGAAAAGTGCAGGGATTAAGAAGCATAATTGGTAAGTACAAAATAGACAGGGGGATGTTAAGAATAGTATAGGAAACGGAGAAGCCAAAGAACTTATATACATGACCCATGAACATGCATATAAGGGGGGCGGTGATTGCTGGAGGAAGTGGGTATAGAGTGGGGGTGGGGGATTGGGACAACTATAATAGAATAATCAATACAAATAGCTCTGGCTGGTGGCTTGGTGGATCCGTGCCAGCCTGCAAAGCCAAAGGTCGCTGGTTTGATTCCTCAGTCAGGGCACATAACCAGGTTGCAAGCCAGGTCCGTAGCTGGAGGTAGGTGAAAGGCAACCATACATTGATGTTCCTTTCCCTTTTTTCTTCCCTCCATTCTCTTCTCTCTAAAAGTAATAAGATCTAAATAAATTGATTAATAAAAATAAAATAGGAAAACAAAAGGTATAGCAACAACTATGGAACCTTTCATGCAATAGAATACTGTACAAGTGAGAACCTTCTGTGCTCATATGGAAAGTTCCTCAGGAAATATTGATAAGTAAAAAAGCAAGGGGAAGAGCAGTATGAATTAGTATGTAATTATAAACACATATTCATGTACAATGTGTGATTCTGTGTACAAAATGGACGGTAATGAGATTATATATTTACAGTCAAGTGTATCTATGGATTTCTGAAAGTCATTTTTGTGTAGCTGGAAAAGATACCAAAAATAAAAAAGCTTCTATAAGTAGTTACCCATAAGAGATGAGGAAGTAGGGAACTGAGATAGATGGAGACAGGGGCGGGAGTGAAAATTCTTACCAAATGCCTTTTTATAAGCTTTTTTCTTTATTTTTTGCAATCACCGTGAACTTTTCTATAAGGAAAATGGAGCAGCTGTTTGATTTAAAATTTATATGAGAATTTAAAGGCTCGTATCAATAAAAACTGGTCATCCCAACTCGCCTTATTTCGTGCTTTCACGTTCAGGGATTGGCCAACTCTAGCCTGTGGTTAATCGGTGCACAGAGACCATATAGTTCCCAATGCTGAAAATATTTGCTCTCTGGCCCTTTACAGAGAGTTTGTCAGGTCCAGCTTTAAACTGCAGAGTTGTTTGTAAAACAGCTGTGACTATATCTACCTGAGTTTCAGGTACTGGAGAGTTTCGCCTTCTTGAAATTAGCTTTTCTGACCACAGATAGATTATGCATCAAGACAATGGGGCAGGATACAGTACCAATTAAGAAGAGCAGGAACTCTGGGGACAGACAGCCCAGGTTTAAATCTATGTGACCTTGCACAAGTTAACTTCTTGAACTCTGAGCTTCTTCACCCATAAAAGCTGTATCATAATACTGACTCCCTTATAGAGTTATTTGGAAGGTTAAGTGTGTTATTGTTGGCAAGCAGTTCAACATAATACCTGTTAATATCGTAATCTAATATTTTGATTTTTTTATACACAGGGTGATGACCAGTCAAATATATTTGGGGACGATGCCACAGGAGGTGAGTTTTCTTTACTGAGCAGACCAAAGTTGTCATGGAGGGGCTTGAAACATGTCTTTTTTTATTAAACAGCAACAAAGAAATAATGAACTACCAACAACATGTACTTTCCCCTTAGCCAGAGGACACAATTAAGATGGAGACTCTGCCTCTCTCCCCATTGGTCCGTGTAAAAACCAAAGGGATGCCTGAGACGTGCATTTCCTTACTTACCGAACATGACTGCTGAGGTGCTCAGTGAAAAGAGGTTGTTCTGGTGGAATATGTTTGGGAAATGCTTGTAACACTTACTTGCCTTTGGAAGAGTCCCATACAGAGCAGCACAGCAAGGCTCCCAAACAAGTCCTGCTGCAAAGAGAGTTAACTAATTTGAATGGAACATACTTCACATTTTTTGGAACACAAGTCTTTTTTCTGGATGGTAGTTACTCTTCTGCAATATACCATTGGGATGCAGACTAAGAAACACCCAAATTACACTGCTTTAGAATTTTTGTCCTGTTAAAAGTCCTGCGAGAACTAAAAAAAAAGAAAAGAAAAGAAAATCCAACCACCAATAGCAACACATGAAACTAAAAATAAATCAAATTATCTGAATTTGAGATTGCCTAAAAATATAAGGTTCATGCTTGCCCTAAGTAAAATACCTTCTCACATTATTACTCTGTAATGTTATAATTACATAGTTCATGGAAATATGTTTATATTGACTGTTAACACATACAAGTAAATTATTTGGCTTTCTAAATAACCCCAACTCGAATCCTGCACTGATCCATGAACATGAGGTAGTAGATGAAGTGTCATCTGATGGTAATGGCAGTATGTGAAAATCTCAGTCACCCAATGACATTATGGTGATTCATGGAGAAAGGCATATAAAAGGGAGCCAAGTACATTCCTTAAAAAACTAAAAATGGAACTGCCTTTTGATCAAGCAACTCGGACTATACCCGAACAACCCTGAAGCAGCAATTCATAAGAACCTATTTGCCCTTATGTTCAAAACAGCACTATTTACAATAGAGGTAGAAATAGCCTAAGTGCCCATCGGTAGATGAATGGATCAAAAAACTTTGGTACATTTACACAATGGAATACTACACAGCAGAAAGAAGGAAGGAACTCCTACCTTTTGCAACAACATGGATGGAACTGGAAAGCATTATGCTTAGTGAAATAGGCCAGTCAGTGAAAAACAAATACCATATGATCTCACCCATTACAGGACAATAATGAACAAAACAAACAAACAAGCAAAACAGAACCAGATCCATGAATACAATGAATAGACAGACCTTTAGTGGGCAGAGGGGAGGGGGGAGGAGGGAGGAAGAGGCAAAGAAGGGGAGCAGTTTAGACAAGGAACTAGCACAGAAGAACCATGGACATGGACAACAAGTGGGATTGACTTTGGGGGGGAGTGGGTGGGTGGGGAAAGGGACAGAGGGGAGTAAAAAGGGAATGGATGTAATACAACAACAATAAAATTAAATTAAATTTTAAAAAAAGGGAGCCAAGTACAAATAAGCAACTCAAGCCCAACTGGATAGGGATTGAGTAATTGCCTAATAAAGTTTCCTCTTTTCCTGGTTACAAAATTAACACATATTCATTGTGGAAAACTTTTTAAGGTAGTAAATCAAAGCCATCTAAACTCTGAATAAACAGTTAACATTTCTAGTACATCTTATTCCAGAGAGTTGTCTATATACTTATTTTCATGTGGATAAGAATACATATGTATATATAAATATTCGCTCTAATTTTTGTTTATATCATAACATAAGCATGTTCCCATGTCATTAAATACGCTCTGTAACCTTAATTTGTAGTGACTACATTACAAAAATGTAGCATCATTAATTTTAAAAAATAACTATTTTTTAAAACTGGAATAGGATACAGCTATACTACTAATAATAATGATGATGACAACAACAACTATAGACACTCAATTGGAAATGAATAAAAATAAACTTGAAGTCCAGAGAACGTGAAATGACTGTCTGGTCCCACATGTTAAGAGCACCAATGTATTTTTGCCTTGAATAGAAAGCTCCAAATAGCAGAATTTTCCAGTCACGATGCGCTACTCTGTGAAAAGACTAGAGCAGCTCTGATTTAAAAGAACAACAAAAAAATCATCCTTCAGTATAAAAACCAAGTGATTCCAAAGAGCTCAAATTCACTTTTTTTCTCTGCTTCCAGCTTTCTTTCTTCCTACCTTGTTCCCTTCTGTCCCCAGCCTAATTTTTTTGCCCAGCCTCTCTCTCTCTCTCTCTCTCTCTCTCTCTCTCTCTCTCTGTCTCTATCCCCTCTTCCCTCCCTCCTCTTCCCTCCCTCTCATTGGGCCTTTTGCTCAGTTCATAAAGGATTCCTGGGAAAAGGGAGAATTGTGTATATAAGGGAACCATTCCAATTCCACTAAAACTAAGTTTTATAACTGTCAAAGGAATGATCTAACTTTAAAAGTACCAATCACCTACCTCAGATATGAAGTGTAAGTCAGAGTCCTACCAGTTTATTTAAAGTGTAAAAATTGTCATTTTAACCTCAATGTGGGAAATAAAAACCTGCCACTCTCTCTCCAGGTAATCACATTCTACCTGTCATTTTCATCCACGCACACCTATAGGATGAGCAAAAGCAGTTACTTCCTGAATCAGGAAAAGAACCCAGAACTCCACCTAGATGAGGGCCGACTCCATCCTGTTCCACTCTCCAGGGCCCTCCCCACTAGGAACCTCCACACCCCAGGGGCCTGGACTTCCAGCCAAAACACCAAATACCTTTGAACTTCAGTGCCTTACTTTAAAACTTCATGCAAGTTTTCCATGAGATGAAACAAATCACAATATCCTATAGTCAACATATTATTGTCTATTCAGTGTATCTTGGCATTTGTGAAGTATCTCCCTTAGCAGAAGGGTTAACAAGAATAATATTCAGAATTATCTTCAATTGCCCTATCAGTTGTCACATCTGTCCAGCTGAGAGAAGCTTCAGCTTCAGATGCCGTTTTGTTTGCCCAGCAATGTGCTCTAAAATCATGACTTTGAAGGTTAACTCCACACCCACCCACCCCACTGGTTTAGAATCTGCCTGGCCTTTGCTTAAGTACATCAAAGAAACCTTTCTGAAAGTTCTTGTTTGTGGAATCAGCATGCCACCTCCACCATCCTCCCCAGGGGTGTTAGACTAAACTGCTCAGAAATTAGCCAGTTGGAGAAGGACTTGAACATGGTGAGTTTCTCTGACTCTCCTAAGGCCTTCTGCCTTTTAAGCTTTTCCCATCCTTGTTTGCCCGGGCTGGCCTTTAGGTTGGAGCCCCTAAGTACCTCCCTAAGTGGCTCCTACTGAATCCCACTCCGAACTTCAGAGCATCCTGAACTAGCCTACACCTGCGCTCTGGACCTGCCCCCAAACCTCTGCCTCCAGGACAGAAGGCTGACCCTGCCCTGGTGCAGTGAAGTGAGCTGTCTGCTCACGCTCATATTGTGATAGGGTTCAACTCTTGATCCCATGCAGAATCTAACCTTCATAAATAAAGCTCTAGAGCCTGACAGCAAGCGTGAATTATTTGTCTCTGCTCCTCTCTCTCAGTCTCAGGTAGGACTGCTGTTTCCTCTGTCTTCAGAGCCTCACTCGAAATGTTGCTTTTGTTTGAGGTGCTCTTGCTTCCAGACTCAAGCAGTAACCATGGGCACTTTCTGGGCCCAGAGAACGAAAGCTCACAGAGCCCTTCCCAATTCCAGTTTGTGGTCAAGGTCATCTTGTCAGGTGACCTCGCTCTCCTCCAAGGTCTCTTTAAGAAGATATCTTAAATATACAACAGTAATAGCATCATCATTGTGGGCAAGGGACAAAGGGAGCCATTTCCTCATGAGGCCTATTTATTTACAGGAACCATAGAATCATGGGTATTTGAACCAAATTAGAGATCATTGCATCTGACACCTTTATTTTACGGATGGAGAAACAGGTGCAACAAGTCATTTGCCTAAATCAAGTGAGTTCACAGCAGGATCACAGATGTAGCTCTTGTCTACCCATTTCTCATGGCTACCTACAGCACCACGACATGACCGAAAGTCTTTCATGGCTTCACACATTCTAGAGGGTTTCACACTTTGCCAAAATATCTAATCATATCTTTGCCTTAAAGCAATGGTTCCCAAATTCAGTTCTCACTTGCCACCTTCGTGATTTTTGCTTCATCTCTATGCTACTTATTAGACACTAATGTTTCTTAATATTGCTCACTAACTTGACTCACTGTTATTATTTACATACTTTTATTTTTAAAGGAAATTTTCTATTACTACCTTAAATGGAAAATAGCATTACTTTCTGTAAATAGGAACTATTTTTAAATTATTGTCTTCCAGGCTCCCTACTTGTGTCTTAACTCCTCTTTATCAAAAAGAGATTAGCAAATGCTTAAAAATGTGAAATAACTCACAACTGAGACACTTAAGAAATTTTTAGAATAATGTTTTAAATTATATTTCTTTGTGATTAATGCTATTTAATGGCTTTACCACCTAAAGGTAATAAGTTGTGTTTAAATGAAAATATGTTACCTGGGGCTGGGAATAAGACTGAAATATTCCTCAGAGCCTTTTAATTATGGCTTTTTAACACATTTACTCAGCTTGAGCTTCTTAACAAAAAGAACCACAAGATTTTGATTTTTACCTGAGTAAAAACAGGGTTTCAATACAGTACTTCTTGCCAATAACTTAAATTATCCTTACTTTAAAGGTTTTGTGGAAGATTTGCGGAAGTATAAAATTATTTTCATGATTGGTGAGTAATAGCTCTTAAATTTTCTAATATAATTGCTAATAATGACAACTTGGTAGGGGAAAAGGCTATTCATTTCTCATTCTGTTTTGAAGTCTTTTTTTTTTCTTTTCTTTTCTCTCTTGGTAAAGACAACAACCATATACTTTTGGATTGCTGCTTTTATTTGAACAGTTCTATATTGCTTTATTGCTTTTTGATTTTTAAATTTTCAGCACAGACAATGATAAGGTTCTAAATGGGCCCCCCACCCTCACCACTTAGTGGTGTGGCTTGTGACCCTGGACTGTCTCCCACATCCACCAGTACTTACTGAGTGCTGGGCCCATGCTGGGCAAATGAGGATCATTGAGCTTCCATCTTAAATGAAAAGAACTAATCAAATTATTATCACAAAATAAGGAAGAATACAAAGAGCCAAAACAGAACAACATTTGTGGAGTGTTTGGGGTAGAAGTGGGTTTTTCGTTTATACAGGGTGATCAGGGAAGACTTCTCTAGGGAAGTGACATTAAAGTAGGGAACTAAAGGAAGAGATGGAGTGACCGAAGGGATTAATGGGATGTGAAAAATGGAAGAATTATAGCCAAAAAGAACATGTCTTAAGCAGTGAAATTCTTGAGCCCAACCTGAATTTTATTTCTGACCTACTTGCATCTAGCAGACTTTAACCTTGGAATCTAAATGGACTCTTGCCACACTAATTTTATATTCTTTTCAGAAAGTAAAAGTATATTATTTCTACTCCTTACCAAAAAGAAATTCATCATCATAATTTCAGAGAAAATGTCCCCTTTTATGTAAACTTTACTCAATTTTGTTGGCATCAAGGCCAAGACACCTCTATTTTGTGGTTGTTGTTACTGTATCTAACATTAATATTCTGTCAGATTTTCCCATTGCTTAGCACTCATAGTTGAGTTTTAAAGTATATTTTCAAGTGGCACTTCTGACTCAGATAACTAAAGATTTCAGTTCACTTGTTCCTATTTGACCTTCAGAAGGTCAAATAGCACAATAGAAAATCTCTGATATCAAGTCCTGGATGGTGGCTCGGTGGATAGGCACCAGCCTGTGAACCCAAAGGTCTCTGGTTCTATTCTCAGTCAGGACACATAACCAGGTTGCAAGCCAGGTCTCCAGCCAGGTCTGTAGCTGGAGGCAGGTGAAAGGCAACCATACACTGATGCCTCTCTCTTTTTCTTCCTCCCTCCCTGCCCTTCTCTCTAAAAATGATTAATAAATCATTTAAAATAATAAAATAAAATCTCTGGCATCAGACAAAGCTTGAGACCCCAAAGGCTCACAGACTACACTCAAAACTGCTGGTCTGAGCCAAAGGCTTTTCTTATATCCAGCCGAACTTTCCAGTATGTCAACTTATTGGTGAGTCACTATTCCAGTAAAAAGAAAAAACTTGAGCTTACTGTGGGCAGTAGAAGGTACAAAACCACTGTGATATGAGGAAAATAGTTGTTCTTCTGGGATATTTACTGGGCTCTGCTTGAAAATTACAGTCTTAGTTTCAAACACTTCCTTGACAGTAGACAGAATGATATTTTGGGGTTGTATTACTGCAGGTCAACTTGAACTTGTGAAAATACGCTACTCAGAATGTCATAGACATACCGGTAGCAGCTTGGATGAGTTTTAACAAACAAGAATCATGTGATTTCAGTGAAACAAGTGTGGTTTTATCAATGTGAGAAGATGGCTGGACAGTTTTATTTTCTTAGGTTACTGGCTTGGCATCTATCAGAACCACTGTGAAGCTGTAGTATTGGCAGAGGCTAGGTTGACATCTTCGTTGTTAGTCATGAGATAAAATTAATATCCCCCTGTTTCAAAGTATCCGTTAGTTCCTTTTTGTCCACAGGAAGATCTAGACTCCTTAAACTGAGCCTCTTCAAGGCTCTTCCCTGCTGGCTGCAGTGTGCCTCTCCGATTTCTCACTGCATCCCATGTCTTTGGCTGCAGCCCCACCTGCATCATTATTATCTCTTGAACAGCTTCTCACTTTGGCCAGTCTTCATTTGAAATGTCTTCTCCCCTTGTTAATCATGCCCCAAGGTCAGGCATAAGCTCTAACTCCCTGTGAAGTCTTCTCTAATCACCAGCTTCCACCTGTGAGCTCCTCCATTCCTTGTGTCTGCCTCCTTCCTTTATAATGACCAGAACAACAAACATTTGTTGGCATAATTAATTCTTTAGGAAACAGTGTGGTCAGTTTCCGTAACAACCAAAATAGCAATTGGAATTCCTGGAATGGAACTGACGGGTAGGCTGCCGCTGTGGCTTTTCCTGGCAGGATAGTTTTCAGGTTAATAATGAGCCCCATCAGAGGCTCCTTGCTCCAGGTAACTGCCAGCCCTTCGCTGAGGACAAGCATCAACCTCTCCCCTCAAGCTGGTGCTATTTCTTGCTCACTGGCAAAACAGCTATAAGGAGAAGAAAGTCATAACCTGACTGTACTCTGGGAAAAAATGTCCCAAGAGAGTGGATCAAAGGTGGCAAGGATGGACCTCGCTGCCCCTTGGAATGTTTTGTGGCTATTTATTATCCTTTGTTCATGAAGAAAACAGTTCAGTAGCTGTTAAGAGAGAAATACTTCCAAAAAATAGATAAGGATTTCACAGGATAGGGCCGGGTGATCAAAAGGATTGAAAGAGGTACTATGGGCTTTGATTACTCACACAAGATACAAGAACTGCACTAATATATAAGACTGAAACTCAATCATCACTGGAAATGAAAAATTATTTGGAAAATGTAGAAATATTCTCATTATATCCCACTAACAGATTCCCACAGTGTTTCACAACGTTTCCTGGTAAATTTTCTTCTTTTTTCAACCATTTGGTCATTGTCTATTATGGCTTCTTTTTCCCTTGTCTGCTTTCCATGACCTGCCTAGCCCAAAAATAAAACATGCCCTAAATTTCTATTAATTCCTCTCTAAAGCCATGGTAGGAGTGCTTCAGTTTGGAAAGGGATCTGACTTTACTGATGAAATGTGACACTAAATGGCATAATGGTAAAGACCCCATTGAACGACCTGAACTTTAGTGTGTTGAGGACACAGGTGGTCTTGGCATTGGTGATGATAAACTGCTATTCAGTAGTAAGCTTTGAGAGGTGTTATTGTGTTCTGTGCACTTTTAATCACTTCCCAACTAGTCCTATTTCTTTCCTGGAGGAAAACTGGAGCAATGAGAATTTTTGCTCAAAACTTAATATTTCTGTGAATAAGTCTAATTTTTAAAGAGTATTTTTTTGAAGCTCAGGATGAATCTTTTTGGTGGAACCGACTCACATATTTGGTTAGATTAAAAATGAAAAACTGCACTGACCTGTGAACCCAAAGGTCGCTGGTTCGATCCCCAGCCAGGGCACATAACCAGGTGGCAAGCTGCGTCTCCCACCAGGTCCTTAGCTGGAGGCAGGTGAAAGGCAACCATACATTGAGTTTCTCTCCCTCTCTGCCTCTCTCCCCTCCTCTCCCTAAAAATAAGAAATAAAATCTTTAAAAAAATGTAAAACAACTTAGGGAAAAAAATAAAAGCAAATCTGATTGTTTTAACTTGATGTAGTTATAAAAGAAGCCAATGTTTATGGAGCACTTAACAAACACCAGGCACTGTATAAAATGCTTTACGTCTTATTTAATGCTTATCCACTCAGTGGAGTATTATGACCACCCTGACTTTTCAAGTGAGACTTTAGAGAGTTAAATAATTCACTAGTAAGTGATGGATCCAGGCTTGAAGACTGGGATTTTCTCATTGGCAACAGATGCTGCCAGATATTTATTTTTATTTTTAACTTTCAAAGGAACTATTGCTTTATTTCTTTTTAAGAAAATGTATGCCCAATACCGAAGTCTGAAAAGCCCTAGTGTATCTGTTGGTTGATCTTTCAGAAGGTAGAAATGGTGTTCCGCTAAAAAAGTAACTAATTAAGCAACTCAATCACACAGAACTATTTCTTGAGAAAACTACTAACCTGGGTGTGCCTTACAACCTTTCTGTCACGCAAAATAGTACAATGACTTGTGCCTATGGGTCAAAATTAAATTACTCTTTCTCACTGCTTCAGCAAGAGCATTCTTAAGTACCAGTGTCATTTTTCTTCTTTCTTGCTGTGAATTCATAGTGATGAAGAATATATGGCTAGAAGACTTGGATGCTGCTGCCTTGATTTGCACTTCAGTTTCACAGCTATTACTTTTGCCCCATCAGTGGAAAGCAAATAACTTCTTAGTTCAGTAATGAAAATAAGGGACTCTCATAGTCTGTGGAGCACACTTTAAGAACCACTATCCTAGTCTAATTGGCGCATGGGGAGAGAGGGGTGAGTAGATACATGAAAAGCCAGACTTGGCATTAAGGAGATCTTGGAGGAAAGAGCCCCTTGTGCCTTGTTTTCACTTGTCCTTTCAAGAGCAAATAACCACAAATGTGAGGAAGGTTAGCCAGGGAAAAGGGGGTGTACCTATTAAAAGCTTCTGAAGCCCTGGCTGGTAGCACAGTGGATAAGGTGCCGGCCTGTGAACCCAAAGGTCACTGGTTCGATTCCCCAGCCAGGGCACATAACCAGGTTGCAAGCCAGGTCTCCAGCCAGGTCTGGCTGGAGGCAGGTGAAAGGCAACCATACATTGATTCTTCTCTCCCTCTCTGCCTCTCTTTCTTCACCTCTCTCTGGAAATAATAAATTTTTTAAAAATCTTTTTTAAAAAAAGCTTCTGTTTCTCTGGGCTCCTGAGGGCCTGGAAAAATTCTGAATGTTCTCTGTGCCTAGTGGTAGAAGGACACTTATCAGAATTGAGCAAAGAGGAATGAATGCGTTAGGAGGACCACCCAGAGACTCCAAAGCAGGGGCTGGAAGAAAAATGGGAGGGGTACATCCCAGGGAATCAATAGCCCTAGACAAAACCGGACTGGAGGAAGGTCAAGAAAACCCTTGAGGCAGAAGAATAGCCCTGGCATGAACACCGGACTTGGAACTTGTCTAAGTCTGCTCCAGCTGTTATAACAAAATACCACAGATTGAGTGTCTTACCAACAACAAAAATTTATTTCTCACAGTTCTGAAGACTGGGAAGTTTAAGATGAAAGCACTGATAGCTTCAGTGACTAGTGAGGGCCTGCTTCCTGGTTCGTGGACAGCTGTTTTGTGCAGTGTCCTCACATGGTAGAAGAGGTGAGAGAGCTCTCCAGGGCCTCTTGTATAGGGCACTAACTAATCACCTCTTGTCAGGTCTTGTGGTGTCAGGTTCAAGACCAGCAAGTGATGATAATGGGGAGGACCCTTGCCTGGAGGTGAAGAAAAACTTGCACTGAGCCTTTAGGAGGGTTTGCCTGCTTCATTGCAGCATCACGCTAATGACCACACGGCCAGGCAGCTAAGAGTGTCGGTGTACTCGTCACACTTGGCCCTTATCACAGCTGCACTTAGGTTAACACTGCAGAGAGTCTGGGCATCTCTACACCCACTGTCCTGCTTCCACACAGCTGAGCACTGCAGAGTGTCGGCATTGCCACACACAGTTTTTCCACTCTCCCACAACAGTAGTGTGTGCGCTGAGCTTACAGCAAGGGAAGTCTTATATACACGTTGGCACAAAGTAGGCTGGCTCTATGTCCAAGAGTTACATATTGGGGTGACATCAGTTGCTAAGTTGGTTACTGCCAGAGCCACAGTGTTCCAGAGGCTCTGGGTAGAAGATTAATTCCAAGGCTAGCTCCCTGGGTGGCCTAGAGGTAGGTCCAGCCATGCATAGACAGAGAAATTCCCCTGCCCTGACACCTCCCATAGGCTCCAACAGCCTAATACCATTGCTTTGGGCTTTAGGATTTAACATATGAACTTGGGGGAAACACAGAGCATTCCATCTGTAGCAGAACTGGACTATCAATGTTATCAGATATCATTGCATAGACTAAGAAAATCCAGGCAAAACACGCAGTTTATAAGCTGGGCTTGATTCACATAGAGAAATGAGTTTCCATCTGACTCTAAAGCCTGTGGTCCACTCTCCCTGTGAAACCATCCTGCTCTACACAGACACATAATTGCCACAGTTCTTGCTCCCCTGAAGGTACTAAGGATCCCTTCTGCACTCTCCTGGGCCTACACCTGTATTTGCAATGTTCAGGCTATTCAGGATGGGAGAGTAAAGAGAAGGAGAAATTGTGCCACTTTCCAAGAAAACCTCAAATACATTTACAAATCATGGATGTCATTCTGATGTTGGAGAAATGTGAGCACTGTGTGCTGACAGTAACCCTACTTAATTACATAAATCTTCTCATTACAAAATATTTCTAAGTCATGTTGAACTAGAACAAAACACTCTCTCCATTTAATCAGACCAAATTAATAAACCTTTATCAAGGGCTTACTATGCATAAAGAATCATGAGATTCACAAGACACTAAGCAGTCTTTGCAACATCACATGACCTGGCAGAAGTGGGGTTTTCGTTATGGTTTTTTAACACATTTTCCTAAAGAAAGGAATGTTGCTGAGTTTATTACGAGTCATCCAGAGGGTAAATTGCTACAATAAAGAAAAGAACACCAGTGAGCGATTTTCCAGGTAAGGCCAATGGAGACCTCACACTTTTGCACTCATGGTCTCCTTCCTCTTTTGTTGAGATCTTTCTGGAAGCACCATTATCTCACCAATGGAGTCACCTAGGGGAGTTTCAGTTGCTCAGCCTGTTTACTCAGTCAGGGCCACATCTCCAGGCCTCACTGACAGCTTCTTTTGCTTGTTCTGAGACCCACTAAAAATGGCCAGTAGACACCAGTAGCTGCCACAGATGGGCACCGTTCTGGAGATGAGAGAACACCCAGAATCTTGTGTTTGTATCCAAGCTCTGTGACTCCAATCCTTTAGGCTCTCTCAGTTTCTTTTAAAATGGCAAAATGACATTTGTTCTCTGTCCACCTCAAGTTTGAGCAGCCAAAGAGCTGACATTTTGTTAACTGTTCTCTTCATTGGAAACGTGCAACAGAGATGTAGCCCTAAGGAAGTGAACTGCAAAACAAGTAAGTGGGAGTCTCCATCTTCTACCGACCCCCCCAAATATTTTTATCAATTACTTCATTAAAATATTAAAACTAACATAGACCGATCACTTACTATATTCCAGATACTGTGCCATCTTCACCTTCTTTAATCCTTACAGCAATCATCAATGCTCATGTTCTTTCCCATTTTACAGATGAAGAAACGGAGGCTCAGAAATGTTACATAACTTTCCCAAAGTCATACAGTGAATAAGTGGCAGAGTTAAGACTCAGGCCAAGCTTTTCAGACTTCACAGCCTATGCTGTCAAAATGTATAGAGATAACGTGGTAGTAAAGAGGCCCAAGTGTGGGTGAGGTTGTGGGAGTATAGTGGTGAGGGGAGAGTTTGCCGTAATAATTTTAAGTGCCTCAATTTTCTATTTTACTTTGCTCCTATATATCTAGCGAAGGATATCTATACAGTAAAACAAACAATAATAAGACTTCGAATGAATATCAATAAAACAGACCTCTGAGTGTTCCAGCCATATTTCTCCCAATTTTGTGAAATTCCATATTAACCTCAAAACAGAAAACAACTTGAATCCATAAAACTACCTGAACCCTTACTGTACCCCCTCCCAAGATACACTGATTTCAGAATATGTACACTGCATCTTTTACTAAGAAGATGTATCCTGGGTACCTTTCTGATAAACATTACCAAAACTATTACACGTCAGGTGGCCATGGGCAGCCGTGAGCAAGCATGTGAGGATGTGATAATGGTGAGCTGAGGAACCCTTGTGTTTTTGCAATGGCCCCTGCGTGTTGGGCTGAGTTCATTGACTGCATATTGACCTCAAACAATGGCTTAACATGGAGGTGGAGGAAAAATAGCCTAAGCCAGGGAATATAAAGAATGTAAGGGGGCTGCTCAAACTCCCCTTGTTATAAATATATTCTCTCACTGCTATATTAAATTCCACCATTAGATTTATATTTCTTTGGGTGACTTTCAGTAATTCATTTGACCTATGTGTTGAGTTTCTATATATGCCAGCAAAGTGATAGGCCTACGCATGTAAAGATGAAAGACAGCACTCCGTAATGTCAGCAAGCTCTTGTTGGAGGGAGCAAACAGCACAGGATAGTGCAGGCCATGGTGGAGGCATAGGTGATGGCCAGAAAGATTGAGGTAGGAGTGGAATGGGGGAATCGGAGCTGAGTCCTGAAAAGGAAAAGGAATTAGCCAAGTAGTAAGTGGGACAAAAGTTGGGCAAGGCCACGCAAGGCAAGAGCGCAAGTGTTCAAGAGAGTACCTCAGAGGTTAGGGGGTGGGAAGCAGTAAAGGGTAGAGCTGGAGCAGAGGTTAAGTCCAGGGTATGAAAGACCTTGGAGGCTTTCAATTTAGTCACTGGTCAGCCGATTTGGATTTTAGAAAGAGAGTCTGGCAGCAGTGAGAAGGAGGCTAGGCTGCAGCAGGGAGGCCAGTCAGGAGGTCATCTGGATGGTCATGCTGGTGAGGAACAAGGAAGCAGTTGAAATGGAAAAGAAGAAACAGATCCAAGAGATTTTTGGAAGTAGAATCCTTAAGGCTGAAAGATCCATTGTGTGTACAGGTAAATGAGAGCATGATTCAGAAGTGGCTGGTGTAGGCAACCAGGTGAACACAGCTGCCATTCAAGGAGATAAGGAATATGGAAATAAAATGACTTTTGAGAGAGTGATAAAGATTTCAGCTTTAAACATCTTAACATTGAATTGCCCTGGTTGGGTAGCTCAATTGCTTAGAGCATCATTCAGACACACCAAGGTTCCAGGTTTGATCCCTAATCAGGGCACATATGAAAGCAACCAATGAGGGCATAAATAGATGGAACAACAAATCAATGTTTCTCCCTCCCCCCCTCACCCCCACTCTCTAAAATCAACAACAACAAAAAATTTTAATAAAGCTATTACAAACATTTTAAAAAGCTGAAGATTGAGATGCTTATGGAACATCCATGAAGTAATGTCCATTAAACAAGAGGTTTTGTGATCTGTTACCCAAAACACCAGTTCTGGCTGTGGACACAGACACAGCATTCGCCAGGATCTCAGTGGTTGGTGAAACCGTGCGTGAGTGAGACATCACCCAGTGAGCTTAGGTGGAGTGAGGCGAGAGGAGAATTGAGACCTGGAGCCTAAGAAAAACCTAGGCCACAGCAAAGGAGGAGAGAACAGAGAGGAAAGAGGGATGTGAAGAGCAAATGGTGTCATAGGAGGCAAGAGTCAGCAGAGTGTCCACCTCAGAAAGTTACGTAAAATTCATAAAAAATGTCTATTGGGTTTGGCAACTGAGGGGTGTGTGGTGACTTGAGTAAGAGCAGTTCCAGGGGGACAGAAAAGAGTCAAGTCAGTGGGCTCGGGTGAGTAGGTAAGGACATGAGGATGTGTACAGACTGTACTTTCAAGAAACTTGACTGAGAAAGGGAAGACTTAGGGCAGCTACTAAAGGAAAAGAAAGGTCAAAAATAGAATATTTTTAAAATATGAGAGAGACAAGCATATTCATAAAAAAAGAGTCTCGTTTAGAGCATGAATTACTTGAGCTCAATCCCAGCTCCCCCGTGTCCTTGCTAAGTGGCCGGGGCAATATCCTTGCACCCATTGTCCCATAGCTTTCTCACCTGTAGTGTGGAAGCAATGGGTGTACCTAGGTCATAAGGGTGATGTGAGAATGAAATGAGTCAATGTGTCCGTGATCTTAGCCCATATTCAACAAGCATTAGCTGTCATCGTTAACTGTTGTATGTGAGGTAAAGGGAGGCAAACCATAAGAAAGAGAGGATCCTGAGAAAAGAGGGGTTAGAAAGGAGAAAGGATACCCACAAACTGGGGGAGCCATAACAGAAGTGAAGAGGTTGGGTGAGTGCCTGTATCTATTTCTGCCATCATTTGTTAAAATTAAGCACTATCTTAAGGACTGACCTGTTAAGTGGGGTTTCCCCTGGAGCAGCTGTGGTTGGCTGGGATCAAGGCCAGCTGAAGTGAGAACATGTCTCTTGGGCTTTGGACTTTAACCTGTCTGTAAGCTGCCACTTTCTCCTGTGACACATTCCTGCAGTTCTGTACACAAAACAGCACAGGTGTCACTGTAGGAAACTGTGTCTAGCCTTGAGGAATGAAGCAGAATAATAAACCAGGGCTTCAGGGGACAGTGAATTTGTAGCCTTACAAAATGTAGCATTTGCTCCAAGCTCCAGAAACAAGAGTCTCAGGGTATCATTTTAGCTCTAAATGAAACATATTTAAACCCACCCTCAGGTGGTCAAGGCAATGAAAGATTCCTCTTATAACCCAGTGCAATGATTTTGCCTTAACATGACAGGTTTCTATGACCCACATGTTATTATTATTTTTTTTTTTCCTCATATTGTCAGGGGCACTGGCTCTGAAAATGTTCCTCATGCTTCTTCCATGCTTTGAATAATGCCTTCTACCAGAAAGTTGACTATCCAGTTAGTGCCACATACTCGCCCATCCTTACCAATGACCTCAGGTTAAAATGGAAGGAACCTATTTAGTCCAGTAGCATATTTTCCTGCTTGGACACACTCTTATAGTAAATGCCTGGGAAACTAGTGTTGACAGAGCAGCATGTAGAATACAGTCTTGGTTTTCTTGGAAGTCTCAGCTTGGTCTTGGTGGAGCCGTTAAGGCAAGCTCTGAGAGTGACCCTTATTCCAACATGTCGTTGAGAAAGGAAGAGAATGTTAAGCAGTGAGAAACTTGGCATTTAAAAGACATTCCATATAATTAGCATGAATGAGTGGGTGGGTGGGTGGGTGGATGAATGGATTTGAATGCAACATGATGAGAGCTCAGAAAGTCACTGTCCCCAAGTTCCCCAAGCTCACTTGTGGAAAATAAATACCCATTGTCAGAAATAAGGAAATATTTTACTAGTCTTCTGTGTGTCTCCTCCAACATCACCTCATGTCCTAAAATAGCTGCCGGTGTTCCAGCCATTATTTTCTAAGTTTATTAAATAGGGAAGAGAAAATGAGGGAGAAGAACATCCCCCTTCTCTTTTGGGTCACTTCCAGGATATCATACTTAGCACTTCTGCTTCTACCTTATTAGTCACAGGGACACTTTGATCTGCAAGGGAGGCTGGTAAATATTCCATTCCAAATAGCCATGTGTCCATTTAAAAATCATGAGGTTTCATTTTTCAGTATAAAATAGAACATAGACATTGTATTTGGACTGCTAACTCTTTTTAAATTTATTTTTACTGTATTTTTGCCCTTGCCATTTATCCTCTCATAACCTCTTCCATCTCCGCCCTGTCTCCTCCACAATCACCACACTATTGTCTGTGTCCATGATGTCGCTCTTACGAGGCCTGTCTTGAAAGTATGGTACCAATGTCAATATAATTAAAACAGTATGTGCGGCCAATACTTTCGGGACAGACCTTGTACATGCCATCTAATGAACAAACTGAATTAACAAGCAACACAGAGACAGACTCATCTCGTAGACAGAGAGCAAGCCGACAGCTCTAGGCAGGGTGGAGGGTGGGGGTGGGGGGATTAAGCAAAAAGAGAAAAAAGAGAAAGATCAACTGCAGATTCTAATGCAGGCTTCGCCCTGGCAGCTTGAAAAGGGGGGTTAATTTTTTTTTTTTTTTTTTTTTTTTTTTAGCGTTTTGATTTTTCATTATCCCTGGGAGGATTGAGCTTACCAAAATAATAGATGGAAGATGTTCTTCTGTGGAGCTACCACCAAGGTCCATGGCAATAGGAGGAAGTAGAATTAAGCTGGGCTTCCAAGAAGCCTATAGTCCACTCTCAAAGCCAAGGACAGTAGCCTGACAAGCAGGCAGAGGCTCCTTTTGAGATGCTGCTTCAGGGACTGCCCACCAAAGCCCCTGTAATGCCATCCCTCCTCTCTCATACCCCATCGCCATGTCAGTGACCTTGGAAGGGACTGCTCTAGCCTTGAGTCCAAGCAGAGAGCATTGGGTCTCTTTCTGCTGGACAGCTTCTGTCCTTAGGAGGGTCTTCCTAAGATTGAGTCGAAAATACAAATTTTTCACCAATATGAGATCATGCAACTTTGAAAATATTCTTTGTACTCAACAAAATGCCATGGGCATCTTTCCAAAATTGTAAAACTGAATTATGTCATTTAAAAAAGAGTGTTTGCAATAAAACTGAAACACTCAAACCCTGAGTGTTTAGCTTCATGAATTCTTACCAAGTGGGCATACCCATTTTCCTCCCGTGCAGATCAGGGATGAGCACATAACCAACATCCCAGAAGACTCCCTTTGGCCCCTTCTAGTCACTGCCCCCTGCAAAGAATGCCATGGATATTTGTGAACTTTTTATCAACAGAATCATATTATATGTATGTATTCATATGTGTCTTTTTCGAATACATCATATTAACAATTGCATACTCTTTCTTTGTATTGCTATAGTTTACTCAGTTTATTCCTCTTGTGGTGCAACATTTTGCTTTCATTAATGCCATAATGAATCTCTATATAATGAAAATAGTTATTTTTTTCTCCTTAGGGTAAACCCGTTAATGTGGAAACTTTTAATACTTTTGACTTCTATTTTCAAATTGCCCTGCAGAAAAGGTGATACTAATTTTACATTCTCATCACAGCATAGACAAATCAGTTTCTGTGGTGCGGCCCCAAATTGAATACAAAACCCCAGGTGCAATCCAACTTACATCCACCAAATATGCCCCCACCTGTCTTAAATAGCCTCACGTTTACAATACAAAATAGAATGTAAGCATAAATATTTCCCAAGTTCTCAGGGGGGAAAAACACATAGACCAGTAAGGCTGGAAATGACCTTGGAATTTATCAATTGCAACAAGTTTATTTTCAGATAAGAATGTTGAAGCCCAAAGAGGAAAAATATCAGAGCAAACAGATTCTCAGTGAAAATCAGAAAACGACATGCAGAGGAAAAAGCCACAAAGAAACAAAACAAAATGTGTTTTTGTCAGTTACCTCTAGGTTCACGAGAATTGTTTTCTTTTTTCTTTTCTAAATTATCCATATCTTCAATAAAAAGCATGTATTTCTTTCACAGTAGAGGAAAAACTTTTCTATAAAAGATGGAAAAATAAAAGGGAGAGACTAAGTTTAGAAATTACCAAATATATTCATTGTGGCAAACACAAGGCCCAAGGGCCGAATCCGGCACCTTGTTTTATCCAGCCTGGCACCTTGTTTCTACCCCGCTCGCTTAACTGTTAAGGAGTCGTTACATTTATACAGCCCTAAAATTACATTCGGCCCTTTGAAGGCAACCACAAGGCGGATGTGGCCCCTGGTGAAAATGAGTTTTTTGACACCCCTGGTTTAATGCATGCCTAAGATCATAGATGAGTGGGCTACAGAAAAGGACATCAGGTGGCTTCCTAAGCTGAAGAATGTGGAAGAGACAGAGCTGTCTAGGACAGTGAAGTCCAAGAATTCAGAGGCCCAAACAAGCAGAGCCAGATGGAGCACCTTGGGGGGGTGGGGGGGGTGGGGGGGGGCAGACCCTGGAGACAGCTTGGTGAGGAAGCAAAGGACAGGTTCCCCGGGGCGTTTCCTTGTGAGTCATTTGGAAATGTCTCTGTCCCTGTTTGGAGATGAGGGTAGGATGCAGATGGGGCGAGGGTGGAGCACAGGGCAGAAGTACTTAGGAGCCCCCACCCTGCTGCCTGCCCTTTCCTCTCATGGAGACCTGAACCTTCTGTATCTTCTGTTGAGGTAAGAAAGTATGGAATCCAATATCAAGAATCTCATCTTAATTAAACATCTTACCCATCTCATGGTGCCTGTGGTAGGTTTTAGATGAGTGAATCATAAAATCATAGACTGCTAGAGTTGTCAAAACAGAGATGAAATCATGTCCCTAAAGCCACCAGGCTAATAAGTGGTGGGGCCTGATGGGGTGGCCTGATTTCACAAACAAAAATACAGGACACCGAGTTCAGTGTCCTTACATTTAAGATACATTTCTTACATTATCTTACATTTAAGATACGCGGTAACAGTGTTGGTGGAAGTATGGTTCATGCAACATTGAACTGCGTGTCCTGTGTTTTGTCGGGCCATGACAGAAGCCCCACGCCCAGCTGACTGAAGACCCCGGTGCATTTTGGAACAGCAGGTCTAGTTTCCCCCTGTGAGAAGCTCTAAAACTTAGCAGCTGTCAAGGCACAGGGGGCCCTTGGGCACAGGTTTCTCAGCAGTGTGACAGGTTACATACAGCTCTCACCTACTTCAGTTGTAAAGATTAAATGAATTATTACACGTACAATGCAAAGAGGATACTTACTGGATCGAATATCAAGTCAAAAGCGTTGTGTAGCAGATACATGCATTGGAACAGTCTGCAAGCACATCCCAAACATGCTTGTCTCTATGGGTACAAAATAGGCCAGAGTTCCCCTCCTATTTCCTCGGGCTTGATGCTAAGATAACAAAAAGTTCCCTTCATCCGCAAGAGAGAGGGTGGCCCTTCTATTGATAAGGCAATGAGGATTTTTATTTACCATCAGGACAGGCATTAATTAATTCCAGATAGTATCATTATCTCTGCATTATTACATTGTAAATATTAAATATCAACTGCCAACTCCCTGCAGTGACCCCTGGGAGTTCATAGCAAATTGCTTCCCTCATCTAGAAGTTCCAAGTTGAACTAATCATCAAAATCACCAGGAGACTTTCTTTAAAAGATCATCTTTTTATTATGAAAATATTTCAAACATTCAGCAAAGCTGAAGAATTTTATACTGGAAACATAATATGTAGCACCTAGATTCTACCATTAACATTTTACTGTACTATAACTTGTTCTATCACATACCTGTCCTCTACCCATCCCTCAGTACAGCTTCTTTTTCTTCACGTATTTCAAAATAAATTGCAGAGATCCATGCATTTCTCTTGGGGAACTTTCTAAAACTAAATTCCCAGACCTCAACCCCAGAGGTTCATAAATTAACTGATTCAAGATAGTTTTTAATCCCCCAGGTGATTCTGATACACAGTTCATTTGGGGACAGTATCTATCAGAAGTAATTAAGTTATACTGTAGTAACAAATAGGCCTTCCTAAAAATCTCTGTGGTCTAGAAAAACAAAGCTGTTTCCTCTTCCTCCTCTTGTTCTTTGGACTAATGCTACATCCTCATTAGCAGTAGCCTGGCTTCACTCTGGTGATCATGCTGATCAAGTCCCTACTATCTAAAACATTGCCAATACCATGACAAAGAAAAAAAGAGACATGGGAAACCTTGTACTGGCTTAAAAATCCCTCTGCCTACAGGTATCTACCTCTGCACACGCTCTATTAGCCAAAGCAAATCACTCATTTCAGAAAGATGGGGATGAATAATCTCTCCTCAGGAAGGAGCACTATGAAAGGAAAGCTGGAATATTTAAGAAGTAATGCAAAATGACACAAGAAACTTCTAATTTAATCCAGATTCCTCAATTCATAGACAAGGAAGCTGGCATCCAAAGAGACAAAGCAACCTTTTGAAGATCATTCAGCTATTCCAATGATCCAGCAAAAAAAAAAAAAAAGTCTCCTAATTTCCAATGTCATGTATGGGGCTACCTCCTTGAAGGTCCCAGATTGCTCACCATTCACTCATTCATTCATTCATTCATCTAACGGTTGTTGAGCATTTACTGTACACCAGGCATTGATAAATAGGATACAGTCCTGCCATTGAGACTATCCCATGTAAAGTTTTTTCATATAAAACCTTCAGTTGACCCTTTCACTGGCATATTTCATTCTATCACCAGATAACCTGAAGCAACAGTGTATTTCAGGCTAATAGAGACTCTGTCTGAAGGTCAACATTTATTTTCCCTAATTGTTTCCCGTCAGAGAGAGCCGATTCCTAACAACAGCCTGTGAAAACTCAGCATGGTGATACAGCTCATCCCAAAACACAGAATGTTTAAAGAGACTGACTCATGTGCCCACAGTGGTTGAGGAATGTTCCTAGGGCACAATCTCATCATCTGAGGGTATAATAGCTTTCCACTGAAAGGAATCATTAAGTCATTAAAATCTGAACCCATTCTTGGAGCCCATTTTCATTTAGAGAAAAAGAATTATTTCAAGGCTTAGAAATTTGATACATTTAAACAACTCTGAGGACTATCTAAAAATAGAATTGTTTGATTTGCAAAAGATATTTGATACCTTCGCAAGCTATCACTGTGAAGACTATCCAGCCTTAAAGATGATAAAACAGATAAGGCACCATCCTGAGAACCCAAAGGTCGCAGGTTCGATTCCCCAGCCAGGGCACATAACCAGGTTGCAAACCAGGTCTCCAGTCAGGTCTGTGGCTGGAGGCAGGTGAAACGCAACCATACATTGATGTCTCTCTCCCTCTCTGCCTCTCTCCCTTCCCCTCTTTCTAAAAATAATGAAATAAAATCTTTAAAAAAGATGATAAAACAGCACCACATTATAACAATGCTGTGTCTAATCTTTGTAGGAGTATGGAGCGTTGGAGCTGGGAGGATGGTTAAGCATCACTAACTACCTGCCTTATTTAACAGATAGTAATCATGATACTTATTAGATGTTACACTGTACCAGCTAGTATTCCAAGCAATTTAGATGTATTACTTCATTTTGCCTTCACAACTAATAGGCATTGTAGTCATCCCTCTTTTGTAATTGAAGACGTTGAAGCTCAGAGAGGATAAGTAATTTGATCAAAGCCACCTAACCAGATAAAGGTCTGAGATGTGAACCTGTAACTCGAGTCCTTTGGTCTGGTGTTCCTTTTATGTAAAAGGGAATAGAGTTTTCACTTTTGTGGGGCCACACAGCTCCTAGATGTTGGTCCTACTTAACCATGCAAGGTTCTGTGGGGATCCCAGCATAGAGCTGTTTCTACTCTGTGAGCTTCTCCCTGGCAGAGAAAGGAAGAGAATGTAGGTAAACTGTGTGTCTTGAAAGACAGGGAAAGAAAGAATTCCAAGTTTATCAGTGGTATTAACTGCTACTAAAGAGTCAAAGATTGTAAAGATTAGAAGAAGGTCATTAAATAATGGGACAATTATGCAATCACTGGAGAACTTAAAAAAATCCATTTCAGAAAGTCATGAGGGTAGAAGATAGTTTGTAAAAGGAGTAAAAGGTAGCTTATAAAAGTAAAGGGAGTCAACAAAAAAGGAGGAAATGGAAACAGCCAGTTTTAGGCTACTGGGGAAAAAGGGAAAGACTGTAAGGACAACTAGAGGGTGCAGACAGTGGTGGAAATATTTTTATTTGTGTTGGGGAGAACCAAGCATGTTGTTATACAAAAGAGAAAAGAGATTGTACCAACTGAGAGGAATAAATTTGATGTGCACCAGAGAGGGTGAAGAGTTAGGAGTAAGCAGGAGGAGAGAATCCATCCATTCATAAATTATTTTTTCAGCCACTATTATAAAGTGTCTACTATATTCTAGTCACTGTGGTTGAGCACCATGGTGAGCAAAACATACCCATGCCCAATACTTGTGGACCATAGGGTCTAATATGGAAGACACACTTTAAGTAAATATGTGTGCATATATATGGTTATTATATATATATAGTTATGTACTATATTTATATAAATATATTTATATTTATATTTAATTATATATTATATATAGTTATTGTATACTGTGAAAATGCTGTGAAGGAAAAGGCCATAAGAGCCAAAGCAGAGAAGTTAGCCTTAAGCTGAATAGTTGTATAAAGTCTTCCAAATAGAAAAAGGGATAGAAGAAGCACATGTGTTGAAAATGTTGAGGAAAGAAAGAATTTTCACCTTTTTAGTGAACAGACAGACTGGACATGCAAAAGAATGAGGGGAATAAGACAATGTTTGAGGAGTTGAAGACAGTGGGGAAACATATTAAGAACCCAATCCATGGACACCCAATTTGGTATCAACAAAAGAGGAATATATTTGCCAAGATGCAGTCAAAGCTATTATAAAATTAGATAGTATTACCCCGTTGGCTTGCTTTTCTGACTTTTTCAAAGAATTCTTGGCAATCAAGAGTAGATGCGTATAAAGTAAATGATGGGTTGGGACTACATCAAAGTAAAAAGTTTCTGCTCAGCTAAAGAAAACATCAGCAAAATGAAAAGAGAACCAATTGTATGGGAAAACATATTTGCCAATGATACCTCGGGCAAAGGTTTGATCTCCAAAATGTATAAATAACTTATACAACTCAACGCTAGGAAGACAGACAACCCAATTAAAAAATGGGCAAAAGGCCTGAACAAACACTTCTCTAAGGAGGACATACAGAGTGCCCAGAGGCATATGAAAGAATGCTCAGCATCACTAGTCATCAGAGAGATGCAAACTAAAACCACAATAAGATACCACCTCACACCTGTCAGAATGTCCATCATTAACAAATCAACAAACAACAAGTGCTGGTGAGGATGTGGAGAAAGGGGAACCCTGGTGCATTGTTGGTAAGAACACAGACTGATGCAGCCACTGTGGACAACAGTATAGAATTTCCTCAAAAACCTAAAAATGGAACTACCTTTTGATCCAGCGATTCTACTACTAGGATTATTCCCAAAGAAGCCTAATCACCAATTCAAAAGAACCTATGTACCCCTATGTTCATAGCAGCGCTATTCACAATAGCCAAGTGCTGGAAACAGCCTAAATCCCCATCTGCAATGAGTTTGGATAAAAAAAAAAACTGAGCTTCATTTACACAATGGAATACTACATAGCAGAAAGAAAGAAGGAACTCCTACCTTTGCAATAGCATGGATAGAACTGGAGAATATTATGCTTAATGAAATAAGCCAGGTGGCAAAAGACAAATGCCATATGATCTTACCTAATACAGGAGACTAACGATCAAAACAAACAAGCAAAATAGAACCAGAGGCATGGAAACAAGGAACAGACTGACAGTGACCGGAAGGAAAGGGGGAGGGAGAGAAGAGGGGAAAGAAAGGGAAGTGTTCAGTCAAGGAACTAAGTATAAATGACCCATGGACATCGACAACAGGGTGGGGATTGACTGCGGAAGAGGGGATGGGGTAGGCAGGTCAGGGGAGAAGAGTCAGGGGGAAATAGGACAACTCTAATAGAACAGCAATAAATTAATTTAAAATATATTTTTAAAAAGAACCACACATTCCAGGCTGGGCCAGGGCACACCTGCTCTGCTTGCAGTCCTTTCCAGTGCCACCACTACATCACACACCTCTTCTCCTGCCATTCTCTGCAGGACTCTGTCATGCTCCACATCGCTTTACTGAATATACCATGCTCGGTCTTATCTGCCTTCTTATCCTCATTTCCCCTGTGTTGGCAAAGGTCCTTGTGTGTGCATATTGACCAGCTTTCCCCTGCCTGGGCCAGGCCTCTGTCCCAGGGCCCCTACAGTGCTGCCTACAGGCAGGCTCACAGCCCTATCACAGTTGCATGACACTGGGTTCACCTGTCATCTTCCCGTTACACGGTAAATTCTCTGACTGAAAATACAAGGCCTCTGAGTCTGTGTATTCCCAGTATTCAGCACAGTGACTGACCTACATTAGCTGCCCAACAGATATTTGTCAAATGAAGAGCTGTATTAATGGGCCTCATGTTTAATTCCAGGTTCCACCCTACAGTTAATAAGATACATAAAATGTCAACAAAGGACGTTATAACCTGTGCTATGCCATCACTATTTAAAATATTTAAAAATAAGCCCTAGCCAGTGTGGCTCAGTGGGTTAGAGTGTCATCCCATAACCTAAAGGTTGTGAGCTTGATCCTGGTCACGGCACATACCTAGATTGCGGGTTCGATGTCCACTCTAGACGCCTACAATCCCTACTCCAGGCACATCTGGGAGGCAACTGATCACTCCCTCTTTCTCGCATTCATGTTTTTCTCCCTTTCTCTCTCTCTAAAAAGCAATGGAAAAAATTGTCCTCGGGGGAGGATTTTTAAAAATAGGGGGGAAAAAAAAGCACAACAGAAACCTACACACATGCATTTAATTGGGTTGGGCGATAGCTAATTATCTACCTGACCTCGTTATGTGTGTTTGGGCTTGCTTTCTGAGCGCAGAATGTGCTGTAACGCACCAGCTTCGCCATGTCATCCTCTTTACCCTGAGGCTGAGCAGCCTGCCACAGTTGCCCAAGAGGTGGGCGTCTTGTCTTCTCAAGCAGAGCTCAGCTAGGGAACCCGGAGCTGTCTCCAGGAAATAAATAAAAAGCAGCCTGGGAGCCGGGGCCCAGGTGGGCATGCCGAGAGGATGCAGCTGGTTCCAGTTCCCCTCAAAGAGGATGCGAGAGTGAGAACACAGGCCTGGGCCCCTGGACTGGCCAATCTTCTGCAGCTGCTCGCTCCTTGCTGCCTCCCTTCCCTCCCTCCC